>VMDO01002520.1:80420-125982 GCA_007922755.1 Pedetes capensis
AGCCCTGACGCACACCTTTCTCAACTTTAAACCACTCAGTGTTTCCTTGTTCTATTCGAACAACTGCCTCCTGGTTCATGTACAGATTTCTCATGAGCACAATTAGGTGTTCTGGTATTCCCATTTTCTGAAGTGTTATCCATAATTTGTTATGATCCACACAATCAAATGCTTTTGCATAGTCAATAAAACATAGACAGACATCTTTCTGATATTATCTGCTTTCAGCTAATATCCACCTGACATCAGCAATGATGTCCCTTGTTCCCCGCCCTCTTCTGAATCCTGCTTGATTTTCCAGTAATTCCCTGTCTATATACTGCTAGTCGCTTCTGAATGATCTTTAGTAGAATTTTGCTGGTGTGTGTATTAATGATATTGTCCAATAGTTTCCACATTCAGTTGGATCCCCTTTTTTGGGAATAGGCACAAATATGGATCTCTTCCAGTCAATTTGGCCAAGTAGCTGTTTTCCAAATCTGTTGGCATAAACATGTTAACACCTCCAGTGCTGCATCTATTTGTTGAAACATCTCTATTGGTATCCCATCAATTCCTGGAGCCTTGTGTTTCGCCAGTTCTTTCAAGGCAGCTTCCACTTCCTCCTTCAATACCATTGGTTCCTCTTCATATGCAACCTCTTGGAATGGCTGGTCATCTACCAATTCTTTCTTGTATAATGACTCTGTGTATTCTTCCCATCTTCTTTTGATGTTTCCTGCATCATTTAATATTTTCCCTGTAGAATCTTTCACTACTGCCACTCGAGGCTTGAATTTTTTCTTCATTTCCTTAAGCTTGAGAAACACAGAGCATGTTCTTCCCTTTTGGTTTTCTGCCTCCAGCTCCTTGCACATGTCATTATAATATTTGTTTTTGTCTTCTCGAGCTGCCTTCTGAAATCTTCTGTGTAGTTCCTTAACTTCCTCATGTCTTCCTTTTGCTTTGGCTGCTGGACGTTCAAGGGCAAGGTCCAGTGTCTCTTTTGACATGTAATTTGGTCTTTTCTTTTTTCTTGTCTTTTTAAGAACTTTTTGCTTCCTTCTTGAATGGTATCTTTTATGTCATGCCACAACTCTTCTGGTCTCCTGTCATTTGTGTCTAATGCATTAAACCTATTTTTGAGGTGGTCTCTGAACTGAGGTGGGATATACTCAAGGTCATACCGTGGCTCTCGTATACTTGTTCTAATTCTCTTCAGCTTCAGTTTCAACTTGCATATGAGAAGTTGATGGTCTGATCCACAGTCAGCACCTGGTCTTGTTCTGACATTTTGTACAGAGCTTTTCCATCGTCTCTTTCCACATATGTAGTCAATTTGATTCCTGTATGTTCCATCTGGTGAAGTCCATGTGTATAGTCTCCGTTTATGATGTTGACAAAATGTATTTGTAATGAAAAGGTCATTGGTCTGACAAAATTCAATCATGCGATCTCCAGCTTTGTTTCTGACACCAAGACCATATTTTTCAACTACTCAGCATTCTTCTTTGTTTCCAACCTTTGCATTCCAGTCACCAGTGATTATCAGTAAGTCTTGATTGCATGTTTGATCTATTTCAGATTGCAGAAGCTGACATAAGTCTTCCCTTTCTTCATTTGTTGCCTTAGTGGTGGGTGCAGAAATTTGAATAATAGTCATATTAACTGGCCTTCCTTGTAGGCGTATGGATGTTATTCTATCACTGACAACATTGTATTTCAGGACAGATCTTGAAATGTCTTTTTTGATGATGAATGCAACCCCATTTCTCTTTAGTTTATCATTCCCAGCATAGTAGACCATATGATTGTCTGACTCAAAATGGCCTATGCCGGTCCATTTGAGCTCACTGATGCCTAGAATGTCAATGTTTATGCGCTCCATTTCTCTTTTAACAGTTTCTAATTTGCCTAGATTCATACTACGTACAGTCCATGTTCCAATTATTAATGGATGTTTACAGTTGTTTCTCCTCATTTTGAGTCGTGCCACATCAGCAAGTTGAGCACCCTGGGGTTTTACTCCATTTCCGTCATCACGGTAGACTCTCCTTTGAGGAGGCAACTCTTCCCCAGTAGTCTTTTGAGTGCCTTCCAACCTGGGGGCCTCATTTTCTGGCACTATATCTGACAGTGTTTCTTTGCTATCAATAGGGTTTTCAGTGGCTAGTTGTTTCGGGAGTGGCTCTCCAGGTCCTACTCCCTAGTCTGTCTTAGTCTGGAAGCTGAGCTGAAAACCTGTCCACCATGGGTAACCTTGCTCATGTCCGAGGTCACAGTGGCAGAGCTCTCAGCCTCATCACAATCCCCCACAGTGCAGCAAACTGACAGACTTGTGGAGGTATGTGCATATAGCACTCACTTAAGTAGATGAAAATAGGTTCCTTTGGTTTTTTTTTTTAATCACCAGGCATCAAAAGACTCCATATTTCTGTTCACTTGAAGGTGTTCATCCTTCCCTCCTTTATGTTTTCAAAAAAAAAGAAAAAGTAAAAATTTTTAAAAAATTAAAAATTGAGTGCAGCAAAACAGTACTACATGACATTACAGAGAACACTGTTTCTTGTTCAGCATCCTTTACTGTCATCTGGTAAAAGAATTTCATTTCCATCTGGGAAATTCAGCCTGTGTGCATTGACTGTCACTCATCCTCCACCTTACCAGTGGCCACAGGAATGTACACATGACTCAAGCCTATTCCTTGGACAGTGACTGATTAAGGCAAAGGTACTGACTAAAGCCAGTAAGAGTCTTCTCTGGGACTTTTTAACAGACTTTTTAGAAAACATTATTTCAACAGGGTAGAAACCATAGAGATGAAATATTCAGCTGGGCACAATGGCGCACGCCTGTAATCCCAGCAGCTCGGGAGGCAGAGGCAGGAGGATCGCAAGTTCGAGACCAGAGGCAGTCTGCGTAACTTAGTAAGACCCTGTCTCAAAAAGAGTAAAAAAATGGGCTGAGGGTGCAGCTCAGTGGTCCAGCACTTGCACAGCATGCAAGTGTGAGGCACTGGGTTCAACCCCCAGTATGGGGGGGGGGGGAACAGAAGAGATGAAATATTCAGATCTCACTTTGGCAGCGTATGTTTTACAGAGCCCAATTTACTGACAACCACCAACTGTACCTTTGCATGCTCATGCTGAAGCAACACTTCTCTTAAGTAAGATATTGCTCCTGAATAATAAAGTATACCTCATCCTTGAAAAGAGTTACCATGATTTTGGCCCTTTCTGATTTCATAAATGACATAAGCAACAGAATAAGTACCAAAGCACCCTAGACAAGAGTCCCAGTCAAACTTTGTGTTGATTCAAAGTTCTCAACTCAGAAGTTTCCAGATCTTGAAAAGCCACAAGTCTAAATACTAATCTATTCGCTAGTTTGTCAAACAAACAACTTTTATGCCTACTGGACTTCTCACTCACCATTTGTTGCTCTAAACCTAGGCTATATCCTGAGCCCCAATTCTACCAATCTCTAGGCAAAGTTTTGCTGCTCTCAATCAGATCATTCATGGCATATAAACTTTCCTTTTTGTCGTTGTTGTTGGGTTCATTTCGTGTTTTTTTCTTTCCAGTGCTGGTGATCAACCCCAAAGTAAATGCTCAACAAGCACTGGACTACTGAACTACAGCCCCAGTCTTCTAAATTTTCCTCTATTAAATAATTTAAACCCCCACACCTGTCAGTTTGTTGTGCTGTGGGGGTCTGCATGTTGCTGTAATGGTGAAGATTTCAGCTGAGCTTCCAGACTAAGACAGAGGAGGGAGAAGGACCTGGCAGCTCACTTGCAAAACAATTAGCCACTGAAAATCCTATGAATAGTAGAGAAATCCTATTATTTATAGTGCCAGAAAATGAGCTCCCAAGGGTGGAAGGCATACAAAAGACAACTGGGGAAGAACAGTCTCCTCAAAGTAGAGTCAACCTTAATGATGGGAATGGAGTGAAGTCCCTGGGACCTCTAGGTGCTAATGTGGTACGATTCAAACTGAGAAAGAAACACAGTGACTGCAACAATGGGTTCAAACATATAAAGATCAAGTGTGTGGTACAGTGTGGGGTAGTGTTTTCTTCTTTTATACATGTTGTTGTTAGAAGCCGTCAAATCATTGTCCAATTCATAAAGACCCTATGTACAACAGACGAAAAGACTACTACCATGCTTCTCTGCTATTTATAGGGTTTTCAATGGCTGATTATTTTTTAGGAGTGGGTTGCCTGGTCCTTCTCCCAAGCCTACAGCACCTGGTTTTCCCAGGAGGTCTCCCATCCAAGTACTGACCAGGTCTGACCCTGCTTAGCTTCTGAAATCTGAGGGGATCAGATTCTGAAATCTGAGCTGTACCACAGTGGTACAGCTGCAGACTCTATTATACGTAGGGTCACTATGAGCCAGACTGGACTCAACGGCACCTATCAGCAAACAAATAACTTAAAAGGGTCCTTTTGTTTTTCTTTTATAGAATCTCATTATATGGACCAAGCTGGACTCAAACTTGAGATTCTCCTGCTTTCATCTCCTGAGGGCTGGGATTATAGGCATGCTCCAACATGCCTCGCTAAAGTTTTTATTTTCATTTTTTAAAAGTTTTAAATCCTAACACAAGATAGACTACACAGCAAACTTACAAGTGCCTTATGGGTAAAATTCCTTCAATTTCTTTTTTTTTCCCAGTTAAACCCAAGGTCTCACACACACTTTGTAAGTCCTCAACCACTGGACTGCAACCCTGGCCCATTTTTTTATTTTTTTATTTTGAGACAAAAGCTTGCTAAATCCCAGAGACTGCCTCTGGCCTTGAACTCATGATCCTCCTTCCTCAGCCTCCCTAGTTGCTGGGATTAGAGCCATGCCCCACCATACTTAGTTAAATTTCTTCAATTTCTAAATACTCCTTGCTATGGTCTGAATCTTTGTGTCTCCCCAAAATTCCTATGTTGAAATATAACCCAGATGGTGATATTGTTAAGAGGTGGGGCCTCTAGGGAAGTGACTAGGTCATGAAGACTCTGTCCTCATGAATGAAATTAGTATCCTTAAAAAGAGGACCTTGAGCAGTAACCCAGTGAGGTTGACAAGTTCAAGGCCAGAGGCAGCCTGCATAACTTAGTAAGGCTCTGTTTTGAAATTTAAAAAGAAAGAAAAAGTGGGGAAGTGCTAGGGGTGCAGTTCAGTGGTAGAGCATTTGCCTGATATGCATGAGGCCCTGGGTTCAGTGACTCAGTATAGAGGGGAAGAAAAAGAGAACCTGAGCTTGTTTGTCCTTTCCACTATGTGAGGACACAAAAATGTATGCAACTTGAGATAAACAGGCTATATTGTAAGACACTGAATCTGCTGGTACCTTGATACTGGACTTGCTAGACTCCAGAGCAATGTCCATTGCTTATAAACTACCCAGTCTAAGGTATTTTGTATTAGAAGCCCAAACAGACTAAGATACTCACCTTCATATACTTAAAAGTCAATGTGTGTGTGCACACACATACATGTATACGCACACCCATACCCAAATATAGGCTACCTTGGAAATCTTGATTCTTTCAGACTGAGCAAAATATGGATGATGAATTTTGGTTGTTTCTACGAATGAGAAAAACTGTTTACTTGATTTTCTAAGTTTTCTGTCAGTAAGAGGTTTAAAATACTCAAGTGAGAAACACCAAAGTAGGAAAATACTTGTCCATGCCCACCCTACCCACAAAGACTACTCCTCAACAACAACAACAACAATAACCCACAAAACATATTATGAATAACGCTGCGAAGAATAGCAATGACAAAGCACTTAATTATACTCATGAGGAATCTGTACATGGACCAGGTGGCAGTCATTCAAACAGAACAAGGAAACACTGCCTGGTTTAAAGTCAAGAAAGTTGTTGGTCAGGGCTGTTTCTTTTACTGCACCTCTTCAATTTCCACACTAAGCAATAATCCAAGAAGCTGGACTTTATGAGGAAGAACACAGCATCAGGAATGGAGAAAACTCATTAATATCCTGTGTTATGCAGATGACACAACTCTGCTTGCTGAAAGCGAAGAGGATTTGCAACCCTTACTAATGAAGATCAAAGAATACAGCCTTCAGTATGGATTGCACTTCAACATCAAGAAGACAAAAATCCTTACAACTGGGTCAACTTCATGATAAATGGAGAAAAGATTGAGGATGTCCAAGATTTTGTTTTACTTGGTTCTATAATCAACACCCGGGCTGGGATTTAGCTCAGTTAGTAGAGCGCTGCGCTGCAGTCTCTGAGGTCCCGAGTTCAACTGCCAGTACCACAAAATTGAGAGAAGGACCTGGCAATCCACTCCCAAGGCAATCTGGAAACAGTCAGCCATTGAAAACCCTATGAGGGTCGCTATGAGTCTGACACTGACTAAACGGCACCTAACAACAACAATAATCAACACCCGTGGACACAACAGTCAAGAAATCAAAAGATGCATTGCATTGGGAAAAGCTGTTACAAAAGACTTCTTTAAAGTGTTGAAAAGTAAAGATGTCACATTAAAACAAAGGTGTGCCTGACTCATGCCATGGTATTTTCAGTTATATCATTATGGTTGTGAAAGCTGGACACTGAATAAGGGAGACAGGAGAAGAATTGATGCTTTTGAATTATGGTACTAGAGACAAATACTGAATATGCCATGGACTACCAAAAGAACCAACAGATCTGTCTTAGAAGAACTGCAACCACAGTGCTCCTTGGAAGAAGAATGTCCAGACTGCATCTTTTATATTTTGAACATGTAGTCAGGAAGGACCAATCACTGGAGGAAATGATGTTTGGGAGATTGGCAAGTCAACAAAGAAAAGGAAGATTCTCAACTAGATGGATTGCCACAGTGTCTACAACATTGGGCTTAAACATAAAAAGATCGCATGTCTGGTACATAGTGTCAGGGAGTGGTTGTCCTCTTGTACACAGGGCCGCTATGAGCAGACCTGACTTGATGACACCAAACAATCTCACATACTTTTATTATTATTATTATTTTGTTTTTTTCAAAAATGAAATACTGTAGGATTTATAGTTTTTATTCCTCTTATGTTTATCTTATCTTGTTTACATTTTTTCTTTATTGTGAAACCAAATTTTTAACTTTTGCTCTATTCTCTCCTTGTAACATTCTTTTCCTTTCATTTAACCCTTGCTGCTTCTTTCTTTCTCCTCTTTCTCTGCCCATCCCCCTTTCTTACAATTACTATTTTTACTTTCATCCTAAGTAACTTCTATCTTCAGAGCTTACTCAATATTATCGTCACCATTTTCTTTTCTGTGGCCATCAGTGATGTACTAGTTGGCTTTAATTGATTTTAAATGTATCTCTATAAATGGTTTGGTCATGTATTGTATCTGTTACAATGGTTTGTCTTTTCAGCGTGGTCCTGAGGACTGAGTTGTCAAGAGAAAACTGCTCAATAAGAAGATCCCCAAATAAAACTAGAAGAGATACCCATTCCATCAAATGCACAAATTAAAAACAGAAACACAAGAAACATGAAAAAGCCAGGCAACATATCTCCTACAAAGACTAGTTCTTCAACTACTGAATCCAAAGATACTGATAGGGTTGAAATGCCAAAGAATTCAAAACCCTACTTCTAAAAGTGGTCAATGACTTCAAAGAAGATAGAAACAAGCACATGAATGAAGTAAGGAAATCTGTTCAGGACCGATATAAGAAAGTAGCCACTGTATAAGATAAACTCAGCAAAAGACATGAGAAATTCAGCAAGGAAACTGAAATTTGGGGGGTGGGGAGGATGTTGAAAAGAACTCAATAAATCTAATAATAAGCACAGTGGAAAGCATCACCAGTAGACTAGATAAAGCAGAAGAAAGAATATCAGGGATATAAGACAAAGTTGAGAAAATACTACATGCAGACTCCAATAAAGAAATACAAATAAAGGAACATGATCAAAACTTTCAAGAACTATGGGACATGATCAAAAGACCAAATCTAAGAATCCAGGGCTTAGAAAAAGAAGTTGAGATAAAAAATTAAAGGTACAGAAAACTTCCTCAACAAAATTATAGCAGAAAATTTCCCAAATCTGGGGAAAAGGACAACCGAACATAAGATGCATTTAGAACCCCAAAGACACATGCCCAGGAAAGAATCCCCCCATGACATATTATAGTTAAAATGCCAAGACTATAGAACAAAGAAACAATATTAAAAGCTGCAAAAGAAAAACATCAACTCACTTACTAAGGCAAACTCATTAGAATAACAGACCTCTTAGCACAAAACCAAAATCCAGGAAAAGCAGGGAATGATTCATATTATGCCTACTTGCAGACAATATGATCCTACATATAAAAGACCTAAAGACTCCACCAGAAAACTCTTACAACTGAAAAACACATTCAGCAAAGTAACAGGACACAAAAACCAACAGAGAAATCAGTAGCTTTTCTATATACCAATAATAACCAGTCTTAGAAAGAAATCAGGAAAAGAATCCTATTCACGATAGCTTCAAAAAGAGTAAAATACCTAGAAATAAACCTAACCGTGGAGGTGAGAGACCTCTACAATAAAACACTGAATAAAGAAATTCAAAAAGACACTGTAAAATAGAAGGATCTCCCATGCTCACGGATTAGAATTATTACTGTGAAAATAGCTATATTACAAAAAGCACTCTAGAGATTCAATGCAATCTCCATAAAAATTCCCATGACATTCTTTACAGAAATAGAGAAAATCCTAAAAAATTCACAAAAAAAGCATAAAAGGCCCTGTATAAAAAGCAATCCAGAGGAGAAACAATGCAGGGAGCATCACCACATCAATTTCAAATTATACTACAGAGCCATAGTAACAAAAACATCATGATATTGTACAAAAACAAACATGTAAACCAATGGAACAGAATATAGAGTATCCAGAAATACAGCCACAGAGCTATAGCCAATTGATGTTCAACAAAGGTGTCAAAAATACAAATTGAGAAAAAGCCTCTTCAACAAATGGTGCTAGGAGAACTGGATATCTTCATTCATAAGACTGAAACTAGATGCCTCTGTTATCTCGTACAAAAATCAGTTCAAAATGGATCAAAGACCTTAAGATAACCCCTGAAACTTTGAAATTGCCACAGGAAAACACTTCAAGACATAGGCATAGGAAAGGACTTGCTGAATAGGACCCCAATAGCACAGGAAACAATAGCAAGAATTGACAAACAGGACTGCATGAAATTAAAAAGCTTTTGCACAGTAAAAGAGACAATTAACAGAGTGAAGAGACAGAATGGGAGAAAATCATTGCCAGCTATACATCAGACAGGAAATTGAAATCTAGATTACACAAAGAACTTAAAAATTAAACACTAAAAAAGCACATCATTGCCGGGCGCGGTGGTGCACACCTGCAATCCCAGCAGCTCAGGAGGCGGAGGCAGGAGGATCGCAAGTTGGAGACCAGAGGCAGGCTGTGTAACTTAGCAAGACCCTGTCTCAAAAAGTCAGGAAAAAAAAAAAAAAAAGGGCTGGGGGTGCAGTTCAATGGTCCAGCATTCAAGGCCCTGGGATCAACACCCAGTACCGCAAAAAAAAATGTAAAGAATTAAAACAGCACATCATTCAGTCAAAAAATTAGACAAATGAATTGTTCTCAAAAGAATGCAAATAGCCGATAAACATATGAAAAATGTTCAACATCCTTAGCCATCAGAGGAACACCTCTTACCCCCAGTCAGGCTGGCTAACGTCAATAAAACAAACAATGCTGGCAAAGGATGTGGGGCAAAAGGAACCCTATTACACTGGTGGTGAGAATACAGGTTGTTACAGCCACTAGGGAAATCAGTATGGAAGTTCCTCAAAAAATTGAAAATACAAATACTATATGACCCAGCTTTTCCACTCCTGGGTATATAGCTGAAGGAATTTAAGTCAACATATCTCAGAGATATCTGCTCATTCATGTTTATTGTAGCTCTATGCACAGTAGTTAAGGTTACAACCATACCACCCTGGCATCAGATCTGGTCAGATCTCAGACGCTAAACAGAGTCAGCCTTGGTTACTACTTGGATAGGAGACCTCTTGGCAATACCAGCTGCTGTAGCCTTGAGAGAAGGACCTGGTAGCCCATTCCCAAAACAACCACTGAAAACCCTATAAGTAGCAGAGAAGCACTGCAAATAGTTCCAGGCACGGCACAGTGTTGGACAGTGATTCATCTGTTGTATACAGGGTTGCTAAGAGTTGGACCTGACTCAATAGCACCTAACAACAACATTCACAATAGCCAAGATATGGAATCAACCTGGGTGTCCATTAACAGATGAATAGATAAGGAAATGTGGTATACATACACCATGAAATTTTACTCAGCCATAAAGAAGGGTAAAATTATGGTGTTTTCTGGAAAATGGATGGAACTAGAGATCATTTTAAATGAAATAAGCCAGACTCAGAAAGACAAAACATCATAGGTTTTCTCCCATATGTTGATGCTTGTTGTTGTTGTTAGGTGCCACCAAGTTGGGTCCCATGCCTTGCACTGTCAGTGTTTCTCTGCTATTCACAGGGTTTTCAATGGCCAATTGTTTTCAAGATTGTTTTGGAAGTGGGCTGACAGGTCCTTGTCCCATTTTTGCCCAGGGCCTCAGAGTGTGCCGATATTTTCAATATGTATTCAATATTTATTACACAGGTCATGAAAGTAGGAGGAGGACTACACAGGGGGAGAAAAGGGGGTAAACGGATAAGAATAGGCAACAAGAAAAGGTAATTGGGAAAAGGATGAGAAATACCACATTTTGCTCTCAAAGGCAAAACCTAGATTTATATGTTGTTGTTGTTGTTGTTGTTGTTGTTAGGTGACATGGAGTCAGTATCCTACTCATAGCGACCCTACGTACAACAGGTGAAATGCTATTGTCAGTGATTCTCTGCTATTCATAGGGTTTTCAATGGCGGATTGATTTTTGGGAGTGGGTTGCCAGGTCCTTCTCCCAGATATATATGTATGTGATATATAATTATATATAATTTTTAAAAGTTGACTGCTGAAAGTACAAGGAGACATGTCTGGAGGCGGAAGGGATTAGTGGCAAGGTGGGAACAACACAGCGTGGGTAATGAAGGAGAGAACAGGCACATAGTACATGACACAAGTGTATAATAATTCCATAATGAAACTCACTATACTGTACACTAGCTAAATAATTTAAAACATTAAAAAATAGTTATCACACCACAAAAATTTTAAAAAGAAAAAAGAATGTTGAGACATCATGCCTTGTCATTACATGCATATATCTGTACCACAAACTAAACTGCTGACATTAAATGTGTATTATGTATAGATCATATTGGGGGCTAGGGTTTAGCCTGGTTGGTAGAGTACTGCTGTATGCTGAGACCCTGGGTTCAATCCCTAGCACCGCAAAAACGGGAGAAGGACTTGGCAATCTGCTCTGGAAGCAATCCCAAAACAATAAGCCATTGAAAACCGTATGAATAGCAGAGAAGCACTGACATAGTGCCAGGCATGGTAGTGTCAGGGAGTTCTTTGTTCTGTTATACATAGGGTCACTATGAGTTGGACCAGATTCAAAGGCACCTAACAGCAACACCACACACAGATCATATTACTTATACATGAATAAAAATCAAACACAAGTTAATACATTATAAGCATATATGTATTCATGATAAAAAACCTAGAATAGCAATCCTCAGCACAGAAAAAAAAAGTGGAGACAATATAGTTTTGGTTTTGATACTGTGGGGTTGAACCCAGGGCCTCATAAACGCTTTGCAAACACTCTACCAGTGAGCTGCACTCCCAGTCCACTTTTTATTTTTTATCTTGAGAGAGGGTCTTGCTAAGTTACACAGGCTGCCTTTGGCCTCGAACCTGCAATTCTCCTGCCTCTGCCTCCCAAGTCACTGAGATTACAGGCATGAGCCACTGTGCCTGGTAAGACAATATAAATTTAATGACAACTTAAACTTCCTCTTCTCTCAAAAATTACAGCATAATATGCAAGTATATTTTTTTCTATAGCTCAAGCAAGTGATTCAAAGTCTTTTTGTGAGCCTAGCCAACCTTGCCTGCTCTTCTACATTTAGGATAAAAGATTCTGAAGAAGAATCATTATTCTGCACTATCTCCTGGCAGAAGACTTGCAATACCACATATAGATAAAGGCCAGCCTGGCACCATGGTGCCTGCCTGCAATCCCAGGGACTGGGGAGGCTGAGTTAGGAAAATTGTGAGTTCAAGGCCAGAGACACCTGCACAATTTAGTGAGACTCTGTCTCAAAATAAAAAATAAAAAAATGAGGAGGGGTGGAAGTGCATTTCAGTGGCAGAGCACTTGCCTGGCATGTGTTGAGCTCTGGGATAAATGGGAGAGAAGAGGAGGGGAAGGGGAAGGGAAGGCTGTCACCCCTATTGACATCCCCTATTCAATATTGTTTTGTAGGTTCTGCATTTTCCTAAAACTGCATCTCCTTGCCGCTGTTTAGTCTTCAATAGATAAGTGGACAAGGCCAAACAACAGTCAGCAAGAGAAACAAAAGAAAAATAGCCCCATGTTATATTTAGGTCAATCTCATTAATTCAAAATTTGCTAAAAAGGCTCTTGTAGAAATCAAAATTGTAACAAGGCCTGCATGGTGATGAATTCCTGTAATCCCAGGACTCTGGAAGCGAGGCAACAGGACTACAACTTTGAGGCCAGTCTAGATACACAGTGAGTTCAAGGTCAGCCTGGGCTAAATAGTGAAACCTTGTCTCAAAAAAAAAGAAAGAATGAACGAAAAAGAAAAAATTGCAGTCTATGAGATACCCTATGAAAAGATGTTTAAACAGGATTTTGAATGAACAGGAAGAAAAACATAATAAATCATTGAGTCATAAGATCATTTTACTCTTTAACAAAAATTTATTTAACACTAGGCAATGAGGACAGAGCAAGATAACAAACATAATTCCAGAATTTTAGTTTACCAAGGTAAACCTGAGTTCATTTGGTTTTTTGAAATAGTAATATCTCCTTGCTAACTCCATCTGATTCATTTGATCAGCATCCACTGTAGAACAAGTCCAGTACTAAGTAACAGTAACTGAACTGCTGAATTAACTCTAAAATACCAATCCCATGTGAACTACTAGTGTCAATTCTGTTGGCTGCGTCTATATTAAGTATGTGTAAAAGGTATTGGCCAACTTTCCTTCTGCCTCCACCTCTCAAGTCCCTAGGATTACAGGCTTGGAGCAATTCTCTTAAATTTGCCCAAGAGATGTGAAGGCATATGTCCCAAAAGCACCTATATACAAATGTTTACAGCTATATTTCACTGGCTAAATCTAGAAACCATCCAGAAGTCCACCAAGTGGTGAACAGATAAACAAATTTTGACTCTTCCATACACTGCAATACTATTTAGTAACAAAACAGAAGAAACTACTAGCACATTCAATATAAATGATTTTAAATACATTTATTAAGCGAACTGTACTATATGTGTATTCAACCTCAAAAATCCTGATTTTAGAAATCCAATAAGAAGAATTCATTTTGTAAATGACTCAAGGCAAAACTGTTTTGTCATCCAAAATTTCTGCATCAAACAATACTATCTGCTGGCCGTATGCCACAGTGCACACCTGTAATCCCAGGAACTCAGCAGGCTTAGGCAGGATTGTGAGTTTGAGGCCAGAGGCAGACGGCACCATTAAGTGAGATCCTGACTCAAAATAAAAAATAATAAAGGGCCTGGGGGTGTATGGCTCAGCAGTAAAACACTTTTAGCATGTGTGAGGCCCTGAGTTCAACCCCTTAGGATTGCAAAAAACAATAAAAACTCAACATTACTTGCTGACAAAGAAATAAAAATTAGAACTGTTTTCCTTGCAAAGCAATAATTACATTCTAAGTAATACTTAAGGGCTGGGATTTAGCTCAGTTGGTAGAGTGCTGCTCTGCAGTCTCTGAGGTCCCAAGTTCGATTCCCAGCACAGCAAAAATGGGAGAAGAGCGTGGCAACCCACTCCCAAGGCAATCCCGAAACAATCTGCCATTGAAAACCCTAGGAGGGTCGCTATGAGTTGGACACGACTCTGACGGCACCTAACAACCACCACAAGTAATACTTACAGAATATGAATATTACTCAAAATATTTAATAGAAAAAACTTGCAAGACAAAATCTTCAGGCAATTTCATTCTCTATATAAATAATTCAGTGTACAGGCTTTAGTATATTCAAGTATATATTTCTAATATCCAAGAACTATTTAAGGAGTGTCTATTATGAAAACACCTGCAGCTGTAGCGCTTCAGCATCCGACCCCATCAGATCTTGGAAGCTAAACGGGGTCAGGTCTGGTTAGTACTTGGATGGGAGACCACCTGGGAACACCAGGTGCTGCAGGCTTGGGAGACTGACCCAGAAGCCCACTCCCAAAAATCAATCCGCCATTGAAAAACCTATGAACAGCAGAGAAGTACTGATAAGTGTGTTTTGCCTGTCGTACGCAGGGTTGCTGTGAGTCGGATACCAACTTGATGGCACCTAACAACAACATTATGAAAACAATGTTCTGTGGCTTAACTGGAGGATACAAAGAAGTTTCAGATATGAATACCCTCTGAAGGGTTTATATATGAATAGGAAAATACAAAATAAATCAAAATTTCAAAACAGAATGCACTGTCTCACACACTACTTCATGAATCCAATATACTAACCAGTCCCATAAAAATTCAACCATAAAGCTACGAAGAGTTTATAAATCGCCTAATTATCAGAATATTTCCATTCATCCATCAAAAGATTACATTTACACTCACTGCCACAGCATACTATTTAAATTTCCTACATTTTAGCTGGCCATGGTGGTCGTGGTAGTGTTATTGTTAGGTGCTGTTGAGTCGGTGTCTGACTCAAAGCGACAGGCAAAACACTATTGTCAGTGCTTCTCTGCTATTCATAGGGTTTTCAATGGTGGACTGATTTTTGGGAATGGGCTGCCGGATCCTTCTCCCAAGCCTAGAGTATCTAGTGTTCTCAAGCGGTCTCCCACCCAAGTACTAACCAGGCCTGACCCTGCGTAGCTTGAGAGACATCTGATGAGATCAGATGCCACAGTGCTATGGCTGCAGGTGGCCATGGTGGTGCACAATTGTAATTCCAGTGACCTGGGAAGCAGAGGCAGGAGGATCACAGGTTCAAAGCCAGAGGCAGCCTGCGTATCTTAGCAAGACCCTGTCTCAAAATAAAAAATTTTAAGGAGGGGTTGGGGGTGCAGCTCAGTGGCAGAGTGTTTACAAAGTATGTGTGAGACCATGGATTCTGCTCCACAGTACCACAAAAATAATAATAATAATAATTTTCTGTATTTAAAAAACAGCAAAAGGGCCTCATGCCTAAAAAATCTGCACTACATATTCTACATATAAGTAAATACATTTCATTTATAAATTATTCTCTAGGAGAGAAAAAAATACCCCTAAAAAAGAAAACCTAGGGGATGGGGATGTAGCTCACTGGCAGAACACTGACCTGGGTTCAATCCCTAGCCTCACCAAAGGAAAGAAAAGACAGACTCATACATTCAAATATTAATCATACAAGGTGCAATCAAAAGATAAAATGTTTAAACTTTTTAAAAGTTATCACAGTAGCTGGGTGATGTGGCACACGCCTGTAATCCCAGTAATTCAGGAGGCAGAAGCAAAAAGATTGTAGGTTGGAGGCCAGAGGCAGCCTGCATAATTTAGTGAGACCTAGTTTCAAAAATGCCAAGTTAAAAAATGGGCTGGGAGTATGGCTCAGTGGTTGAGCGCTTGCAAAAAGCATGTGTGATGCCCTGGGTTCTACTCCCCATTAACCCCCCCAAAAAAATTATTACAGAAAAAGCCACATTGCCATTAATCTCCCTCAAAGTATTCCCCTTGGCTTTGAAAACACTTGTCACTTTCTGAAGCAATTCTGGAAGTTCTCTTTCATGAGTGTCTTGTTGCACTGTTGTGACTATCTCAACATCCTCAATGGATTCAAAACATTCACCTTTCATGGTCGTTTTGACTTTGGGGAAGAGCCAAAAATTGTATGGTGTCAGATCCAGTGAATAACGTGGAGGAGGACACAATGTAATGTTTTTCACTTTTTGCTCCCCCAGTACTGAGGAATTGAACTCAGACATGCTAGGCAAGTGTTCTTCCACTGAACTTCACCCTATTCCCTTATTTATGTTTTATATTTGAGATAGGGTCTCACCAAGTCATGCAAGCTTCCTCTGGCCTCAAACTTGTGATCCTTCTTCCTAAGCCTCCTGTGTCTCTGGGATTACAGGTGTGAGCCACAGTGCCCCATAATGTTTTTATTAGACAGAAATTGCCCTACCAGAAGTGATGTGTGACACAAAAGTATAGTCATGATGAAGGAAGAAACTAAAAACACTCATGAAAGATGATTTCCAGAACTGCTTCAGAAAGTCATAAAAACAATGGGATAAATGTGTTCAAAGCCTGCAGCTGCACCACTGTGGCATCCAATCCCATCAGATCTCAGAAGATAAGCAGGGTCGGCCCTGGTTAATACTTGGATGGGAGACCACCAAGGAACACCAAGTGCTGTAGACTTGGGAGAAGGACCCAGCAACCCACTCCCAAAAAACCATCAGCCATTGAAAACCCTATGAACAGCAGAGAGACATGACAATAGTATTTTGTCTATTTTACATAGGATGGTTAGGAGTTGGACACCAACTTGACAGCACCTAACAAGTTTGTTCAAAGACAGAGTACTTAGAGAAAGATTCATGGCAATATATCTTTTACTGTAATACATTTTTTAATTTAAACATTCACTGTATTTTTTTATCACACTTCATATCACAGTAAAAAGAAAAAGTAAAGGGAAAGTTTATAAAATGTTTGGGCAAAGGGATAAGTTTGTCCCAGGCAACTCTCCAAGGAAT
The DNA here is from genome assembly GCA_007922755.1 of Pedetes capensis. Classification (NCBI taxonomy): domain Eukaryota; kingdom Metazoa; phylum Chordata; class Mammalia; order Rodentia; family Pedetidae; genus Pedetes; species Pedetes capensis. Next base: position 97,384 of record VMDO01002520.1, read on the forward strand.
GGCAAAACAAGGTGAGGTTTGAGACCCTGGATCAGGTCACTTAAGTACCTTAAACAAGAAGAAAGCATACCTAGGAAATGCACAAAAGATCAGTTTTTAACCTGAGCAAGGAGCTGAGAGTATAACTGTTTTTACAATCTTGTCAAAGGTCTTGATGATGACTAGTTTCTCACTGAAAACCCATTCACCAAATGTTTCATCTGTGAAATCAGAGCTAGTTTCTGAGAGGATAATTGACCTTGACTAACAGGAGACACCTCAATCTAGAGGAATTTAGTCTCCTTAATTCTATCTGCTGTCCACCTATTCAGTTCACTCCTATCTGCAAAGGTAAAAAAACCAAAAATCACAGGGAAGGATATAAATATCAGTCCTCACATTTATACTGTCAAATGACTTCCTTTCACCTACATTCGTAGGAACTTTTAAGATTCCTCCATGTGAGAGAACACACAGATTTCAACCCACAAACACAAACAATCTCCTTCTTGTATACAACCGAATATCCATAAAAGAAAGCCAAGCCTAGGCCAAGCACCATGATGCACATCAACAGTACCAGCAACTCAGGAGGATGAGGCAGGAGGATTGTGAGTGTGAGGCCAGAGGCAGACTGCACAACTTAGCGAGATCCTGCCTCAAAATAAAAGATAAAAAAGGAGCTGCAGGGCAGCTTAATGGTAGAGTCTTTGCCTAGAATGTCTGAGATCCTGAGTTCAACCCTTCAGCACTGCCAAGAGGAGGAAAAAAAAAAAAGAAAAACCAAGCATAGTATCATTAAAAGTTTCTCAGCCCAGCATGGTAGCACATGCCAGTAACTGCAGCACTTGGGAAGTTAAGGCAAGAGAATCAAGAGTTCAAGGCCAGTATGTGCTGAAGTTCTTTTACAAAGGAATAAGAGATAATAGAGAATATGAAGCCATTTCTTTAAAAAATAAAGTGGCACCACCGGGCGCGGTGGTGCACACCTGTAATCCCAGTGGCTTGGGAGGCAGAGGCAGAAGGATTCCAAGTTCGAGACCAGAAGCAATCTGCGTAACTTAGAGAGACCCTGTCTCAAAAAGTAAAAAAATTGGCTGGGAGTGCAGCTCAGTGTTCCAGCACTTGTAGAGCATGCAAGCACGAGGCCTTGGGTTCAACCCCCAGTAACCACAAAAAATAAATTAATTAATTAACTAATTAAAGGGGATGTAGTTGTGCTTATCAAAAATTTAAAAATATAAATACTAGATATTATATATATTCGAGATGATTGGGTAATTTTTTATTTCATCCTTAATATTATCTGTATTTTCTAATAATTTTTCAAAAATGAGCATGTATTCTACTGATTTTTATTATATAAAGATTTAAATCTTTGTATCATTAATTGCCTTTTTGTGAAGCTAACTATGATGCTATAATGCTATTTTATCCCCTTATAAACTTTATTGTGCAGCTTTTAAGAAATTCTGGGAGTATCCATGTTACTAAAGAAAAGGAAGGCTACGAATGCCACCTATTGCGTATGTCTCCTATTGCTTAAAAAAAAAAAAGGGAAAGAAGAAATATTTCAGATAAAATTTTAAGACAAATTCTTAACTTTTGTTCTGGGTATATATATTTTTTCAATATTTGGAGGGTGAATCCAGGGTCCTATATATACTTTCCAAGTGCTCTACTACTCAGCTGCACTATTAGCCCATTTTTTATCTTTTATCTTGAGACAGGGTCTTGCTAAGTTACGCAGCCTGCCTCCGTCCTTGAAACTGCAATCCTCCTGCCTCTGCCTCCCAAGTCACTGGGATTACAGGCATAAACCACCTCACCCATATTATGGGACAATTCTGCTCTTAATATAAGCAATAGACAATGGGACTTTATACAGATCTACATGAATTATCACACAAGAAGCAATAGCTTCCTTTTATATAATTAAAAAATATATAAATATGAACAACTTGGTTTTTCAGACTCATTTTGGGAAAGTAACAAATATAAACTTATTTAAACATTAAAGCAATTCATACTATAAAATCCTAAAAAATGCAGATTACAAGTTAATTTAAAATAATATTTTTTGTGGTACTTGGGAGTTGAAGCCAAGGCCTCACACATACTTTTGCAAGTGCACTACCACTGGGCTGCACCTCTAGCCCATTTTTTATTTTGAGACACGGTCTCACTAAGGTATACAGGCTGCCTCTGTCCTTGACTTGTGGTCGCCACCAGGCCTGGCTTAATCAAATATTTTTAATTCTGGAGTATTTTCTAATGGATTGGTATTCCATGTTTATATTAATAAATGAAGAAAGAAAGGTCTTACTGGTATTTCAAAAAGTCTTTACCAACTACTAAATAATTTTGTGAAAATCAACCTGGTAAATATCAGCAAATTTTATTCATAATTTTTTATCATCACATTCTAGGGAAAAAAATTGATAACAAATACATTTTCTAGAGATTAAAATAAAATTGTCTAAATTTTTATTAAAGATATCTTTAAATTTCTAATATTAATTCCATTAGTAACCTGGAAAACAACTATTTACAATGCTGCTCTATCTGTAGATTCTGTGTGTATTAATATTAATGCAGGCACTATCAGATCACTCCTAACGCTGCTAGTATTTCTGAAGGGTACTTTTCCGAGACAGAAACAATTTAAACAGTCAAGTGTTTTCAGGACAGCACAATCATTTCCCGGGCTGGGATTTAGCTCAGTGGGTAGAGCGCTGCGCTGCAGTCTCTGAGGCCCAGAGTTCAATTCCCAGCACCGCAAAAATGGGAGAAGGGCCTGGCAATCCACTCCCAAGGCAATCCCGAAGCACTCAGCCATTGAAAACCCTATGAGGGTCGCTATGAGTCGGATACCGACTCGACGGCACCTAACAACAAACAATCATTTTCCTTCCTTTGCTCAATTTTCATACTAAATATAATTCACATTTAGGGTAGTCTTACCTTAGTTATTTTTTTGTTTGGTTTGGGGAATTTTTTTGTATTCCAGGATAAAACCAACTAAAATAACCCTGAGTAAAACCACTTAATACATATGATCAGCAGATTTCTCTTTGTTCTGCTTTATAGGCAAAAATTACATTTCAATACAATAAAATATATGTTGGGTTACTTAACCAGAACTAATGGCTAAGACATGATGCCATAAAAAGGCAAAACAATTTGATCACTGACTCTGTTAACTTTCATTTATTACAGGATCATAGGTAGTATCAAAACCCCTGCCTTGTCAGTTCTTTGGTCACAAGGAGCGCCAGCCAGATGTACAGCTGGTTCAGCACAAACCCACTATCACTGTGTTCTACTTATCAATTTTACTACAAATAAATTATTAAGAGCTATCATCTTGGGAAAGTACAGCAATAACCAAGCCACTGAATCCTAAAATAGACAATAATATAAGACATAAAATTATAAAATCTACTACAGTAACTAAATTGAAGAAATAAAATAATTTAAAATAAAAATCCAATTCTATTAAATCAATATTCATACTTTAAATTTTAAAATGCCAACATACATCAGGATGGGGGTACGGCTCAGTTATAGAATGAGCACTTAGTATGCACAAGGCCCTGGGTTCAATACTCAGGACCAAAAATGAATAAATAAATAGTATGCACAACAGTCAATTTTGACTCCAATTGCTAATACAGATATTGATGGCAATAACATTCTTCTCTTTTCAACTGGAGTAAATGTATAAAATTCCTGGAGAAGGATATCATGTTTGGCAGAGTGGCGGGTCAACAAGGAAGACCCTCAACTAGATGGATTGACACAGTGTCTGCAACAATATGCTTAAACATAAAAAAGATCCTGTGCATGACATAGCATCAGGTAGCGTTTTCTGCTGATGTACACAGGGTTGCTGTGAGTCAGACCTGACTGGCCAGCACCTAACAAAAATGTAAAATATAAAAGTCAACTACTGATCTCATTAACCTCTCAGCTTTTTCCTTTTCCTTTTTTTTTTTTTTTCTTTTTTTTTTTGGTGGTAGTGGGGGTTGAACCCAGGGCCTCGCACTTGCATACTTTTGCAAGTGCTACACCACTGAGCTGCAACCACAGCCCGGTTTTTTTTTTTTTTTTTAAGTTTTTGAGACAGGGTCTCGCTAAATTACCCAGACTACCTCTGGTCTGGGGCTGGGATTTAGCTCAGTTGGTAGAGGGCTGTGCTGCAGTCTCTGAGGTCCTGAGCTCAATTCCCAGCACCGCAAAAATAAGAGAAGGACCTGGCAATCCACTCCCAAGGCAATCCCGAAACAGCCATTGAAAACCCTATAAGGGTCACTATGAGTCAGAAACCGACCCAATGGCACCTAACAACAACAACAACAACCTTTGGTCTGGAACTTGCGACCCTCCTGCCTCTGCCTCTCCCTCTCAAGTCACTGGGATTGCAGGCATTCGCCACCGTGCCGGGCTACCCTCTCAGCTTTATTAATCCACGCACTTCTGTAAACTAAAAGGAATTGTAGCAATTGTAAGCTAAAAGGTACTATACCTCCAAATCACAATAAAATCCATCTTCCAGATAATTTCTTTTTTATTATTTATTGGTAAAAAGTGCAATCTAAACACTTTTCTATCTCCAATTTCACTTCTCACCTACAACTCCTTCCCATGTTATGCAGCCCAAAGCACTTCAGTACTTAAGGTTTTGTCTCTTAGAATATGAATTCCCTAAGGACAGCACAGCTTCCTCCAGTCCTTCCTACCTATAATCCACTAGAGCATAAATTAATCATGCTTGGTTTGTCCCTCAATATCTACCAGGATTAGTTCTAGTCCCCCTTACAGATATCAAAATCTTCTGATGCTCAAATCTTACATAAAATGGCATAGTACATGCATGTAACCTACGCCACATCCTCCCTTCTACTCCCAATCATCTCTAGATTACTTATAATACCTAATACAATGTAAAGGCTATGTAAATAGTTATTATACTACATTATTTAGGAAATAACAAGAAAAAAGTCTGTTTAGTACAGAGGCAATTTTTAAAAAGTATTTTCTACCTGTAGTTGATGGAATCCACCAAAGTGGAACCCTCTAATAAGGAGAGCTGAATCTATATGGTATAAATTTGCACTGCCTCTTGTACTAACTTCACTATGAAACCATGTAGAAACTAGGTATGTACCATGAACCCTTGACACAGTTCTGGGCCACAGAAAACTCTCAAAATACATTTAGTGAAAAATTGAGCAACTGAAACTTTGAATCTTTCCTATGTCACTACATATTAGCAAAGTATCCTACAAAGATGAACATTTGTATTTTTACATATATACATACATACATACACACACAAACACACACATGCACACACTCACACTCACACTAATCTCTGATCCAAGACCCGTTCTTTCCCAACTCCCTCTCTGGAGGGAAAAGGTTTGGATTAATGCCTGGTTCCTCTCCAAAACAACTGTTTCCTCCTACACAATAATAGAGTTCAGTATATATCTGATCAAATAAAATTTCACACCATCCTTGATTAACGACTGGGTCCTCGCAAAATGCTGTTTCTGTTGTTAGGTGCCATAGACTCAGATCTGGCTCATAGCGACCCTATTTACAACAGAACGAAACACTCCCCGACACTGTGCCATGTCTAGCACAATGTCAATGCTCCTGTGATATTCATAGTTTTCAATGACTGATTCTTTTGGGAGTGGATTGCCAGGTCCTTCTCCCAATTTTTGCTGTTCTGGGGATCGAACCCTGGGCCTCATAACATTTATGAATCTATAATTTGCAATAATTGGTTTTTTATTGATACTAAGAATTGAGAATGCTCTTCCAATATAGTTGGTTTTAAAGATGCCTGGAGAGATAGGAGTAGGAACAAGAAAATAAAAGACTGAAGAAACAGCTTAACATACTGCTTCCATTTCCACCTTTAGCCAGACAGAATTTAAATAGGAAAGAAAAAAAAAATGGAGGCAGAACTTGTAATTCAGAATAAACCCTAAGGAAAACAAAAGATGCGGGATTTGCAAACTATCCTTTTTAACCTATCTTTTCAAGTAATTTTGTAAAAAGGATTTTTTTAATCCGCACAATCTTTTGTTTTACCAAGGACCAGGTGGACCTCATCTCACCAATATCCCCCGCCAACATGCGCGCGCGCGCGCGCACTACCACTCTAAATCCCTGTGCCAAACCAACCATCACAGGAGGGAGGGGGGAAAAACGTGTTCTTCATTTTTCTAATTCTCTCTGAAAAATAGTCACAGTTCTTTTTCCCACAGGAAAACTGCCTATTCTAACGGAACTGGGGGAAAAAAGGCCGGTTATTATGCAGCTTCTCATTCTTCATCGGAGGAAAAATGGCATTAACTTCCAACAACAGACTATTGCTCTTCTACCATATCCTCCACGCCATCTAAAAATAATTTTAAAGGGGTTTTTTTGTTTTTGGTTTTTTGGGGTTTTTTTTGGAATGCACAAGAATAGAAAAGGGGCACTTCCCTTTGCAGTAACAGAGCCCTTTAAAATCTTCCAGGATTTGGGGGAGGGGTAACCCATCCATCTCCCCCCACACACCCCCAGCCATTTCAGTAGGATTCGGTTAAACAGAAAATGCCACTCTCCGCCTCCTCCGCCATCCGGAACATTGACAGGCAAGGAGCGCGGGGGCGGGCGAGGGCAGGAGAAGCGAGGAGGCGGGACACAACACACGCACAGCACCAAGGACTGGCTCATGGCTTCTAAAATGTTCTAAGGACACAATTTTCTCCCGCCCGAGGATTCTGAGCCACTCACCCGCGCAGCCCTCAGCCAGTTCCCCACCCCCACCGGGGGCTCCGCCGGGGCGAGTCCCAGCGGCGGCCTCGGCCCCGAGCGCCCTCCCCAGGCTCGGGGGTCCCTCCACGTGCACCGCGTCACCCCCAGACCCGACGCGTCGAGCTGGGGGAGGCGTCCCACCTGGATGTAGTTGTTCTCGCAGTAGTCGGCCACCCGTTCCAGATTCGTGTAGCTGTCGAAGAGGGCCCGGCGGCCCCCCGGGATTTCCTCTTCCAGCAGCATCTGCAGCTCCGCCATCTTCACATCCTCCTCCTCCTCCTCCTCCTCTTCATACAGCCCGCAGAGGTAGCAGCGGCAGCAGCGCCAAGGAAACCCAAGACTAGGAGAGGAGGAGCAGCAACCACCGCGGTGGTGACTCGGGAGGAGCAAGAAACACCCCGCCGCACGACAGAGGTGGGGGGCTGTGGGGACGGAGGCGGGGCGCTAGCCGACGGACTGCGGGGACGGTCACCGCGGCGACGGGCGGACGGGCGCGCGCACGCACGCTCCCCTCCCTCCGCCCCCGAGCGCCCGAAAAAGATTCCCACCCTCACCCGCGCCGCGCGCCCCTCCCCCACTTCCGGCGTCTCCTAGCGACGGCAGGGGCAGGAGACCGGGATCCGCGGGAATTCAGCGCGCGGTTAACCCTTCGGTCAGCTGCAGGTTTCTTTGCTCCGGAAGGCCCCCCAGCAGCCTTTGTTAGCGAGGCGGGAGCGCGCCACCGTTCTCAGCTGGCTCCATCCTTCACCTCAGCGCTGTCCTCTCCGTGGGCCTGAACCCTTGGGGCGGTCACGGGCCTCGGAAACCCTTCGAAGCCTTTCTCTGCTCTTCGCTGGAGGCCCAAGGGTGAAGCCATCCTCTGTGAAAGATCACACCTATTCGGGACAGGCAGAACGCTCACATAGCCTTCAGTGCTACCTGTCTATTTCTCTCCCCGTGTTGGGTCACATCTTCTTTGATACAAAGTAAACTGCAGTTTCCTAATCCCAAATTCTTTTTGTTTTTGAGAGAGGGTCTGTCCTCCAATTTGAGAGCCTCCTGCCTCAGTCTACCAAGTGCTGGAAATACAGACCTGTGCCACCCCCACCTGGCCCTTACCTTTTTGTGTTTGCCTTCTCTGTGACGCCCTTCCGCGCTTCACTTTTTTTCCTTCAGCGAATCGGTAAATTTTGAAAACGATTTTCTGGTGCTAATTTCCTTATTCGCCTGCAGCCGTAGCCCTGTGGCGTCTGATCCTGTCAGATCTGGGAAGCTAAGTAGGGTTGAACAGGGTTAGTACTTGGATGGGAGACCGCCCCCCTGGGAACACCAGATACTGTAGGCTCAGGAGGAGGACTGGGCAACCCACTCCCCAAAAAATCAATCCACCACTGAGAACCCTATGAATAACAGAGAAGCACTCACAAAGGTGTTTCACCTGTTGTACCTATGGTCGCTATCAGTCTGACACGGACTTGAGGGCACCTAACAACAATTTCCTTCTGTACATAGTTGTGACTTGGATAAAATAAGATGAAAACACATTGAAAAACGTTAAGTACTACAAAAGAAGGTAGAAATTCTGATCTTGCAGAGATATAATCTGTATTTTTTCTCCAGATAGTGTATCTTTTTTCCTAAATCTGGCTACCCCACATGGTGTAGTCTTAAAAAACTAAAACTCCTAACAGCTGCTGAGATATTAAGCCATGACCTGTATTTGTACTGTGGAAAATCCGGGGTGGAGGGCCAGGAGAAAGTACCATTTTAGACACAGAGTTTAGAATAAGACCCAGAGTTTCAAATCTTCCTTGCTCTTGCTTTGGTGATCTTTTCCAAAGCCCTCCTCCTATGGTTAATTTCTCTCTTTTCAGATGGCAAATTCTATTATACTTTCTCAAAAAAAAAAAAATACCATACCATTACAAATTTCTGGAGCAAATTCTGCTGTTATATTGGCTTTATGATACACATACAGTAGCAGAATATATGCATTCTCGTTGTGACACCAAAATTAGAGGATATTAAAAATGTTGGCCTAGTCCCACTAGTTTGTCCCTAGCCACTTTAAACATCTTCTGTATTAGTGTAAATGTACTTTAAGTGTAAGGGGCTTATTAAAAATGAAAGCAGGGGCTGGGGTAGTAGCTCAACAATAGAGCATGTGTTTAGCATTGGTGAGAACCTGGGTTCAGTCCCTAACACAAGGAAAGGAGGGAAGAAGGGAGAGAAAAATGAGCAAGAAAAGTGCAGGAAGACCAACAATGATGGAATAAGCTGTTACATAAACAACACATAAACTTGCTTCAGAGAATAAAATCCAGTGAATGAAACAAATATTAGATCAAGCAAACATTTCAGACTAAACTTCAATAGGTCACAAAACTGTTGTGAAACGTTTAACAAGCCTACCAGGTGAGTTCAATGGAGGCAGATTCTCCCCCACTAATTCCCACCTAGCATTCTTTCAACTACAGGTTAACACTTAATTTCTTGTTATTAGGTGCAGTTGAGAAGGGACGTACTCAGTGCCGTATGTAAAACAAAATGAAACACTACCCAACACTGTGCCATAGCTGTCACTACTGTCAGTGCATCTCTGCTGTTCAGAGAGTTTTCCGTGGTTAATGTTTGTTTGTTTGTTTTTGGTATTGCGGATTGAACCCAGGGCCTCGAGCTTGCATGCTCTGCAAGTGCTGGACCACTGAGCTGCACCCTCAGCCCATTTTTTTCCTTTTCTTTTTCCTTTTTTTTTTTTTTTTTTTTTTTTTTTTTTTTTTTTTTTTTTTTTTTGAGACAGGGTCTTGCTAAATTACACAGACTGCCTCTGGTCTCGAACTTTCGATCCTCCTGCCTCTGCCTCCTGAGCCACTGGGATTACAGGCGTGCACCACTATGCCTGGCTCCTATGGCTGATTTTTTTGGAAGTAGACTGCCAGGTCCTTCTCCCAAGCCTACAGCACCCAGTCTTCCCAAGAAGTTTCCCATCCAAGTACTAACCGGGCCCAACCCTACTTAGCTTCCAAGACTTGACTCCAGGGTGGTATTGTTATTGGGGAGATGCAGGGAACATGAGTTGCTGGGTTTATGGAATCTGGCAGCAAAACCTTGGTCTTTGTATTCAGCATATAAAAGAATTTATACCTGACACATATAGTAGAGGGTGTAGAACAGCCTTATTAAAGACAGTACATATTTAAGGAATAATGACAGGGAAAACTGAAACACCTAAAGAAGCTTAGGTAAACTTGGAAAGGAAATTGGAAGAAATTGCATCTCCAAAGTGAATGGCATAAGGGGATTTCTGTTCCCCAGGGGAAGGTGAAGAAGCCAGAGAACAGGAGTGTTAAGTAGACTTTTAGAAGGAAATGTGCCTTGGATAGACAGAGAAAATGCTGGCCCCAAGAGAAAGGACAAGTGTGCATATGGTCATTGAAGAGAAAGGAGCAGAAAAAGAGTGTTAACAAATGCTCTTTCTAGTTTTATTCAAACTAGGGCATGCCCAGTGACATTAACCAAGGGTGCCCAACCCTGGGTGCCCAGCTCTGGGTGCCTGCTGTGATGTGGGCCTAGGGTCTTTGTTTTGTAAATGGTTTGAGGGTTTGGGTAGGGTATGCAACCTATTTGAAAATGTCCTAATGTCCTCAGAAAAACATGTGACGTCAGCATGGTGGAAAGGCAGGAACCATTTTCAGTTCCCTTTTCCTCCATATTGCCTGCTAATGCCTAAGGTAGCTACCTAAGCTAGCTAACAGTATGGCTGTAGACGCTTAGCAATTAGCCCAATTAAAAAAAATTTTTTTTTCCCTGAGGGAGGATTCATCATCCTAGTAATTACTGAGGGAAGACTTTAGTACTTTCTCTGATTAATTTGTGACAACAACTTTGGATCTTTTGATTCCTTATTTAAAAATGAAAGGGTTAAACTGGGTTCTCAAACTTCAGTGAGAATTGGAATCATCTAGAAATCACTGAAACAGATTACTGGGTCATATGCCCAAATTTTCCAACTCAACTGGTTTCACCCAGTTTAAATTTTTTACAAGTTTGAAGGTGATGCCCAGAAATTGTCCTTTAGGTAGGTAGCCAGCTTAGGCATTACAAGGCAATATGAAAGAAAAGGGTACTGAAAGTTGCTCCTGCCTTTCTGCCATAAATTAAAAAAAAAAAAAAAAAGCCTAATGCCCCTCTTAGGACATAGGAAGGACATTTTCACTTGGGTCCCACATCTTTTCCAAGTACTTGAGCTATTTACAAAACAAAGACCCTAGACCCACATCACACTAGGCACCCAGAGATAGACATCCAGGACTGATGTCACACTGGGAGTGCCCTAGTTTGAATAAAACTAGAGGGAACGTGTGCCAATGCTCTCTTTTCCCACAAGCTGTTTTTCCACTCCTCTCTTTTCCTATCTCTCTGCTCCTCTCTCTCCAAAGACCACGTGCACATCTTTCCCTTCCCATAGGCATGCCATCTTTTCTGTCTATCCAAGGCACATTTCCTTCTGAAAGTTTGCTTAACTCTCCTGTTTTCTGGCTTCTTTTCCTTCTCCTGGGGAACCAAAGTCCCTCTATACCAATTCACCCAGGGAACGCAGGTTTTTCCAATTTTCTTTCCACATCTTAAGTCCCTCCAGGTGCCTCAATTTTCCCTGTCATTATTCCTTAAAGGTGTACTATCTTTAATAAACCTATTCTATACTCTCTACTATAACGTCTGTTAGGTATGTTGCTGTTGTTGTCAGGTGCCGTCGAGTCGGTATCCAATTCATAGCGACCCTTACAGGGTTTTCAATGGCTGAGTGCTTCGGGATTGCCTTGGGAGTGGATTGCCAGGCCCTTCTCCCATTTTTGCGGTGCTGGGAATTGAACTCAGGACCTCAGAGACTGCAGCGCAGCGCTCTACCCACTGAGCTAAATCCCAGCCCCATGTCAGGTATAAATTCTTTTATATGCAGAATACAAAGACCGAGGTTTTGCGGCCAGATTCCCAGACCTGCCTACTTCCTAGTAACACTTCTGGATTTATGGAGGTCTGTGATTCCAGTTTCTGGACAGTGAAGATCTCCATCAAAAGAAGTGCTTTAACACATAGAAGAATCTAAAGTTCCAAGGACATAGACGTATACTTTTCTTGCCATTTTATTTTGCTTTGAAAAAGGAAAATTACAACAAAATCTATGAAAGGGTAGTTTTAAAATAAAAAATGGTACTGTGTACCTCATAAAAACTGTCCATACTTGTTAAAGTTGATGAAGGTAATTGAAATTGAAATCTATTTGGATTTTTTTGGGGGGTGGTTTTGGGGTTTTGTTTTTGTTTTGGGGTTTGGGTTTTGTTTCCTGAGGGGTGTTTTTGTTTTGCTTTCTGGTTTTTGTTGTTGTGGTTGTTTTTGCGACTTGGAGGTTGAACCCAGGACCTTGCACATACTTTGCAAGTGCTCTGCCACTGAGTTGCAGCCCAGTTTTTACTTTGAGTCAGCCTGACTAAATTATGCATGCTGTCTCTGGCTTCAAACTCACAATCCCCCTGGCTCCACCTCTCAACTCACTTGGATAACAAGCAGGCTCTACCTGGCCTCACCTGCAGCGGTAGCCCTGTAGCATCCGATCCCATCAGATCTCAGAAGCTAAGCAGGGACAGGCCTGGTTAGTACCTGGATGGGAGACAGCCTGGGAATACCAGAAGCTGTAGGCTTGGGAGAAGGACCTGGCAGCCCCCTCCCAAAAATCAATCTGCCATTGAAAACCCTATGAACAGCAGAGAAGCACTGACAATAGTGTTTCCCCTGTTGTACAGAGGGTCGCTATGAGTCGGATACCGACTTGACCGCACCTAACAACAACAACTACCTGGCCTGTCTTTGTTTCATTAACTTCTATATTCAATTGTTTACTAAGCCCTGTTGACTTTATCCCCTAAATATTTATTACTCCATCTATTTATTTGTTTATCTTGTCCCTGAAAATCATCATCATGTCTTATTTAGACTGATTTAATAGTCTTTAAACAAGTCTGTGTCTTTAGCTTTGCTTCCTAGGTTTTTCTCCCTAATGTAACCATCCTGTTTGATGAATAAATAAGCCTTCATTGCAAAGTAGGTGTGAGGCACTGGCTTCAACCTTTCAGTGCCAAAAAAAAAAAAAAAAAAAAAAAGTTAATGAAACACCGGCATCAGTTCTGGTAATCAGATTGCTGACTTGGGCACCTGGATAGTGGTGCAATTTACTTGTAAATTAGATAATATTCCACATATTCATAAAAAATCTCCAATTTACATTTATTCTCTGTATATTTTGATCATTGTTATCAATAACACTAGCATAATGGACACTGTACTGGGCTCTGTGTTACTATTATGCTACGCTTGGTTATTTAATTCACAAATAAAATATTTCGGTAGTATATCGTTTTTGCCCCCTCAAATGGTGAAGTCTATACCAGCTATGGAGAAAGATGCAAATGTTAGGTAAATAGTTATACTATTTCTTGTCATTATTTTATTTTGCACATGTTTAGCATAGACAATTTTTTTAGTATTTTCAACTACAGTTCGTTGAATCCACAGATATGGAACCTATGGATAGAGAAGGCTTTTATTTATTTCCAATAAATTATACTATGTCTCAAAATTGAATCCTCACTGACATCTCTTGAAGAATGATCTTGCTTCACACCACCTACATACTGGATAAGCATGACCTTTGGGTTCACCAGAGCCTTTAATAAGAATGTGGAGGGGCTACAAGGGTACCTAAGTGGTATTGTGTGTGCTTAGCATGTACAAGGCCCTGGAATCAATCTCCAGCATACACACACATAAAAAAGTGAACAAGTAAGGGTGAAGGAGAGAACCTGATGGCTTGCCCAGAAAGGCCTCTCTAGTTCATAGCTCCTTTCAGTGTACCTTAAATTAGCTCATATTTTATTATGTTAGTCACAAGTCTCTAGTGAGAAACTGTCAATTCTTCCACTGAAGTGAAGATGCTCTGTTTGTGGAATTCTCCTGAGGTAAATATCCCTAAATGAGGAAATTAACATAAAGTACACTGTATAATACCTAAGGGGCTCTAAATAAGTGTTGTTTACCTGAACTGCTTACATTGTTTGTTTTATAACATCTAGAAGACATACTCATTCACTACATACTTATCCCTTAAATTCCTCCTGCACATTATTGACATACTAATTAAGCTGTGGGGCTGGGATTTAGCTCAGTTGGTAGAGCGCTGCGCTGCTCTGAGGTCCCAAGTTCAATTCCCAGCACCGCAAAAATGGGAGAAGGGCCTGGCAATCCACTCCCAAGGCAATCCCGAAACAGTCAGCCATTGAAAACCCTATGAGGGTCACTATGAGTCGGATACGGACTTGAGGGCACCTAACAACAACAACAACAACAACAATGGTTTCCTTGTGAGATACAACAAAACAAGTAGTTCCTTCCTTATAAAAAACAAAAGGATTGTTAAAATGTTTCCACTAAACCCTAACAGAGTGGACAGTATAAACCTGAAATTACTAACAATCATGTAGCTATTTGTGTAGATATCACAATGAGTAGACAGGCATCTTGAAAGGCATATGTTTTTGTTTTTGTTTTTTTATTAGAAATTTTTAATGTACATCTTAATGTGTTTCACTTTGACATGCTTTTCATTGTGACATTTCCATATATGCATTTTGATAAACATTATTCATACAGGTTATGCCTTACCCTCCCCTATGCTTCCCCCCACCACCCTTGCCATCTAAGTTTCCCATCTAAGTCTTCTCTATCTTTTACTTAGTAGTATTTTTCTATATGTCCTTGGGTTCCAGTTCTGTTTAAGATAGAAACTTTTCCTGTAGTGGTCTTTGTTTTTATCTTGTTAGAACAATTACATGCGATTTCTAGTCCATTTATATTGACATCATTCTTATCTTCCCACCCCCTTTTATTATGATCCGATCTTTGAATAGGATTTTTCCTTCTTGTAATTTTGAATCAGCTCCCTCATATGAGTGAGAACATGTGTTGTTTCTCTTTCTGAGATCGTGTTCGTTCACTCAAAATAATTTTCTCTAATTCTATCCATTTTGCTGTGAATGACCTTATTTCATTTTTCTTGATTGCTGAGTAGTATTCCATTGTGTGTATATACCATAGTTTTTTTTACCCATTCTTCCGTTGAAGGGCACTTTGGTTGATTCCATATCCTTGCTATTGTGAAAAGCTCTTCGTTGAACATGGAGATGCAGGTGTCTCTGTGGTATGATGACCCATCTCCCTTTGGGTAAATTCCCAATAGTATTATAGCTGGGTCATATGGTAGATCTATTAGTTTTTTGAGGTACCTCCATATTGATTTCCACAGTGGTTGCACAAATTTACAGCTCCACCAACAATGTAAGAGTGTTCCCTTTACCCCAAACCTCGCCAGCATTTGTTGTTTGTTTTATTGATCTTGGCCATTCTTACTGGTGTAAGGTGAAATCTCAGAGTTGTTTTGATTTGCATTTCCCTAATGGCTAGGGATGTTGAGCGCTTTTTCATGTGTTTCATGGCTTTACGGACCTCTTCATTTGAGAACTGTCTACTCAGTTTCTTTGCCCATTTGTGTATTGGGTTGTTTGGTTTTTGGGGAGTTTTTTTCTTGAGTTCTTTATAAATTCTAGTAATTAGACCTTTGTCTGATGTATAAAATGCGAAGATTTTTTCCCATTCCGTGGGGGTTTCCTTGACTCTGTTAATTGTTTCTTTTGCTGTGAAGAAGCTTTTTAATTTCATGTGATCCCATTTATCTATTCTTGTTGCAATTTCTTGAGCAATTGGAGTCCTATTAAGAAAATACTTTCCTATGCCTATATGATGGAGTGTATTACCTATGTTGGAAAGGCATATGTTTTTGAAGAATAAAAGTTCTTTGATTCTTCAGTTTCTACTAAAATTGGCTTTACGCACCCCCAAACAATAAATTTCAGAGCTAAAACATAATAAAGATAATATTTATCTTACACTAGATCTAAAATTAGCTAATTTTGCTCATATTTTTCTCTTAAATTATATTGAAAATTTACTAAAACTTCAAGCTTCAAAATTGATTAACTGGGTTTGTATTACTAAAAGTATAATAATCTTCATTTAATAACATGAATTGCAAGGAGTTTGAAATGTACCATTTTTCTAGACTATGCAAAATATTAATCGACCTAGAGCATACATGATTTCCAAACCTTGCTCAAGTTTTTGTTTATTTGTTTTAGGTGCTAGATGTTAAATCTAGGGCCCCAGGCATGCCAAGTACATGCTCTACTACTGAGCTACAATCCCAGCCCTCATGCCAATTTTTAAAAATAACTATCTGCTTCTTGTCAATGTGAATGTTATTAGAAAGAAGTTATATTTTGGCCAAGCTGCTACCTAAATAGTATGGTGCATGATAATAATAAGTCTCACTTGTGTACGACAAAGTTGGTAAGAATAAGGACATACTTAACCACTAATTAGTCTGTTTTCTGTTGCTATAACTGAGTACCACAAACAGGGAATTTTATAAGTGAGGTTGTCCATGATTTTGTTTTACTTGGTTCTACAATCAACACCCATGGAAACAGCAGTCAAGAAATTAGAAAGCCCATTGTATTGGGAAAAGCTGTTGCAAAAGACCTCTTTAAAGTGTTGAAAAGTAAAAATGGCACATTGAAGATAAAGATGCACCTAATTCATGCCATGATATTTTCAGTTGCATCATATCCTTGCAAAAGCTGGACAGTAAATAAGAGAGACAGGAAAGAATTGATGCTTTAGAGTTACGGTGCTGGAGATGGATATTAAATGTGCCATGGATTGCCAAAAGAACCAACAGATCTGCCCAGAAGAAGTACAACCTGAGTGCTCCTTGGAAGCAAGGATGGCTAGACTGCATCTTAGGTACTTTGGACATGTTCTCAGGAGGGACCAATCCCTGGAGAAGGACATTGTTTGGGAAGAGTGGCAGGTCAACAAAAAAAAGGAAGACCCTCAACTAGATGGATTGACACAGTGACAATGGGCTTAAACATAAAAAATGATGGTGTGGATGGCACACTGTCAGTTTAGTGTTTCGTTCTGTTGTACATAGGGTCACTAGGAGTTGGACCTGACTCGATGGCACCTAATAAGAACAACAGAGGTTTCTTTAGCTAAACATTCTAGAGCCTCCAGCCATAGCACTGTGGCGTCTGATCCTGTCAGATCTCAGAAGCTAAGCAGGGACAGGCCTGGGTAGTACTTGGATGCGAGACTGTCTGGGAACACAAGATACTGTAGGCTTAGGAGAAAGACCCAGCAACCCACTCCCAAAAAACAATGTGCCATTGAAAACCCTATGAATAGCAGAGAAGCACTGACAATAGTGTTTCGCCTGTTGTACATAGGGTTGCTATGAGTTGGAACACCGACTTAACAGCACCTAACAACCACCATTCTAGAGGCTGGCAAGTCCAAGAATATGGCACCGGCATCTGGTAAAGGCCACCTTCTTGCATTGTAAGTGGCAGAGGGCATCACATGATGAGACCGCAAACATGAGCTTGCGTCTTTCTTCCTCTTCATAAAAAAGCCACTAATACCATCAAGGGGTCCTGTATTAGCTGCCCATTACTATAATGAAATATTTAAGGCAATTAACCTAAAAGGAGAAAAGGATTATTTTGGCTCATGGTCCTGGAGGTTCCAGTCCAAGATCTAGTGACTTCATTGCTTTGGGCCTGTTACAAGGGCAGCACAGCATGGCAGGAGTACAGGGGAAAGCAAACCTTTTACCTCAGGAAGCAGAAAGAGAAACAGGAAGGGGCTAGTGTCCTACAACTCCTTTCAAGGGCACACCCCAAAAGGCCCTGTCTCTCAATGTTTTCTACTTCCCAATAAGGCCAACCTGAGGACAAATACTTTAAACGCCTGACCCTTTAATCCAAACCATACCATAGCCCCATTTCATGATCTCATTCAGTCCCAAATTACCCGCCAAAGGCCCCTGCTCCACACACTATTAACACACGAATTAGACAATTGAGTTTCTAATACATGGACTTTTGGGAAACACATTCAAATCATAGTAGCCAGTACTGGGGGTGGGGGGAGGGTGAATCCAGGGCTTGCACATGCTAAGCAAGTGCTCTACCACTGAGCTACACCCCCACAAACCCTTTCTTATTTTTTTTATTTTAGGACACTGCCTACCTAAATTGCATAGGCCCCCTCTGGCCTCAAACTCACGATCCTCCTGCTTCAGCATCCTGTGTTGCTGGGATTACATGTGTAAGCCATGGGGCTCAGCTGACTATTTTCATGAAGTGGAATGAAGAGGTGAACAGCAAAACAAACAAACAAAAAACATTTATGATTTTGTCAGTCATTTTATATAGCCTTTGGAAAGAAAAAGAAAAATCTTGATATTTTAAAATGGCAAGGAACACTGAATATAACTACACTTACAGCAGGATTTCTTCCTTCCTCCTCCATAGGAATTAACAAGATATTTCTCACAAATTTCTGTAAAGTACTTCTATTATCTAAATCCTTACTCATATGAATAAGTGAATGACTCATATCACTGAAATATTTCAGAAGTTTTAAGATGATACTTTAGGGAAAAAAATCCCAATTTACATTTCAGCACACAAAAAAATTTCAATTATAATTAAACCACAGGAAAGTAAAGTTTCATCAGTGAAATGGGGTTTAAGAGTAGAGATTTTTAGTGTACTAGAATACTTTTGCAACTTTAGTATGTGTATTATAGGCTGAGGTTATAGCTCAGTAGTAGAGTGCTTGCCTAGCGTTTTGTTGTTGTTGTTGTTAGGTGCCCTCAAGTTGGATCTGATTCATAGTGACCCTAAATACAGCAAGACAAAACACTACCAAACACTGTGCTATGTACACAATCTTTTTATGTTTGAGCCCATTGTTGCAGTCACTAAGTTTCTTTTTTGTTTTTGGGTGTTTTTGTTTTGTTTTGTTTTGTTTTCATTTTGAGCCATCCCACATCAGCAAAAGGTCTCCTGGGCTTTATTTCATTCTTATCATTAAGTCACTCTACTTTGAGAGGACACCGCTTCCTAATGGTCCTTGAATGCCTTCCAGCCTGGGGAGCTCCTTTTCTGGCACTATATTTGACAGTGTTTCTCTGGTACTAATAGGGTTTTCAATGGCTCTTTTGGGAGTGGGCTGCAGGGTCTTTCTCCCTAGTTTTAGTCTACAAGCTCAGCTGAAACCTGTCATTATGAGTGGCCCTGCTGGTAGCTGAAATGCTGGTGGCAGTTTTCAGTATCAAGCAACACATAAGCACCCACAGCACGACAAATTGACAGATACATGGGAGTGCCTAGCATGTGTTGTTGTTGTTGTTAGGTGCCTTTGAATAGGTGTCTGACTCATAGCTACCCTACATACAACAGATGAAACAGTATTGTTAGTGCCTCTTTGCTATTCATAGGGTTCTCAATGGCTGATTTTTTGGGAGTGGGTTGCTGGGTCCTTCTCCCTAACCTACATCACCTGGTATTCCCAGGCAGTTTCCCATCCAAGTATCAACCAGGCCCAACCCTGCTTAGTTTCTGAAATCTGACTGGATCAGCTGCCACAGTGGCATAGCTGCAGGTGCCTAGCATGTAGGGACTCTATTTTGTAAAGAATTGTTAAGATAGCCTACAGAGGCTAAATCACTTAAAGACAAATATTAGATTCCCAGCACCACAAACACAATCATAAATGTGATATTATGGGTTTTTTCAGGGGCAACTAGCATACAAGCAGGAAATATAGCCCTTAAGAAGCACCAACTCACAGCACCATTCAGTATATGGTGACATGCGTCCTGGGGCAGCTCCAGGGGCTGCAATCAGTGCAGTACCTCAGAACTCCACTCCAAAGGGATTGTGTTGGGGATTTAATGGTTTGTGGCCAGTCTTAAAATTCTTGCCAGTTTTACCTTTGAATTTGCTTCTTTGATGAAGTTCAGTGAGACCATGGAAAATGCATCAGGAACTAGGAGCCTGCCTCAATTCTTCCTCCTGCAGGTTCTCAGTGACCAGAACCCTGTCCCTTGGCCTCCCTATTACCTGGCCTCTCTCCCCACCCCTACTCACAACCACTCTTGGCTCTGCCCAGAGCAATTGGATTTCATTAGCAGGAGAGTTTGGAGGTAGGTTCATTTTTCCCCAAATCATTATCAGCCTCCTGTGGGGAACTGGGTGCAGTCTGGGGAGAGCCAGAGCCCTGGAAGCAGCCTGCTCTGAAGTATCTTGAACAAGGCATGAAAGCAGTCCTCTGTGCTTTGGTCTGTCAGTGCCATATAGGTTCGCTAGGTGACTTGATAGGGCTCTCTAGCCCATCCTGATTCAAGCAAGCGAGATATCCTGTTACAGGAGACTTCAGACCCTTGGAGGTCACACATCACCATAGGCTGAAAGGGAAGGCCCATGTCAAGAGGAAATTGATTTTGCTCTAGTCAAGGGTCTACATTTTCATTTATCACTAGCCCCCACAAAATGTAGCCAGCCCTGATCGTGCCTCTTAGAATAAAAATAACCCCCCAAACCTTTCCAAATATCATAACTACGGACTATGGCACATCTCTTTTCAAGTGTTTTGTTTGCTTTAAGATTACTATCCTATTTGTCTCAGTAATCAATATCATATCAAGCCAAAACTTTTTATCTCAGGAGGATGTTTGTTTTAAACTCTTTAGAGAATGAGACTGAATGGGAATCACAATTCTGAATAATAAATAAATTTTTAAAAACTGAAATCCATGGCTGCAGAGTGAAAGTCCTGGATGAGGTAATTAGTCAATATAAACTAACTGAGTATAAGCTTAGGCTAATTCCCATAGAAAATAACCTCCCTCAGCTTTAACTTGCCCTTTATAAGGAGATTGGATTAGAAAAAATCTATGGATTCTCTTAAATGTAACACAGTACTAAGTCTATTAAAAGTAAAACAAAGCTAACAATTAATTGATAGATCACTTTTGTTGTTGCATGGTGCCAGCAATTGAACCCAGGCCCTCACACATGCTAGGTAAGTGCTCTGCCCCTGAGCTACATCCCCAGCTCCTTTTCAAAATTGTATTTTGAGACAGATTCTCATTAAATTGTCCAGACTGGCCTAGAACTTGCAATCCTCTTGTCTGAGCCTCCAGAATAATGGGATTACAGGTGTGTGCCACTGTGCCCAGCAATGGATCATACATCTGATCTTGACTTAAGTTAATTTTCCTTGGTGGTTCTTAAATTAAAATGAATAATTAATTTTTAAAAACTGCACCACAGATGGATTAAAATATAAAACAAAAACAACCACAGCTCTTTAGCAAACATCTCAAAATTTCAGGCACTCATGCTAGGAGTTCATAGTTACTGTTGCTAAAAGTACCAGAGACCACCCCCTTATTCCTTTACTTAAAAAATTCAGATCACCAGAATTGAAGATGAAAATATCTTTTTTCTAAACTGTGAGTCTCCAAAATCTTCCTACTCTTTTCCTAGCTCCTGACATGCAAAATAGAATGAGGACAAAAGATATCTGAAATGGAGTAAAAAATGGTAGAGAGGTATGATAATGGCATTTCTCTAACATTGTTGGATTGCACTTCCAGCCAGAAGTAGCCTCTGGGTTACCTCTGTGCACATGCATACCACTGTAGAGGTATACTATGTTTCTGAGTCATCCTGTGATACCAATTTAGGATTAGAATTAGAAGATCCCAGGGAGGCTGTATCAGTTTTAAAGCTAACCAAGATAACTGGGTTTAGCATCTACCAAATTTTATAGGACCACCGTATAAGTCCATTAGATTAAACAGAAATACAGAATAGATTCATGGATCTCCTTCAATCCCCAGATTCATCTTGAGTTTGAAACCAGATCAGTCATGATCACAGAGAGAACAAGATGACATTTACCCTGTAGGATCATCATGCTACAGAACTTCCCTATTGCTTGATTCACATTTTCCAAAATAATATAAATGCCATGGGGTACCATCCAGATAGAAATATACTACAGTGCTCATTTCTTATGATTAGATTCTATATTGAAAAAGATGAAACCCTCAAAGAGACAGACATAAAATTTATACACACATTAAGGAAGGTTGTCATGGCAACTTTGCTAGAAGATATGTATTTTTAAATCTAAGTATATTTAGCATTCAAAACACATTTGCATCTCCCTCAAAGGTTCTGTATCAAGGATATTTTTTAAAATTGTTTTCAAATTTCTTTTCAGTCTATACTTCTTTGAAAGCTTAACCAAATCCTATGAATATACCAGCATAGATTTAAGCACATATTTTCATAAGGCTTATATGAGAGGATCCAAAGTGAAAGTCTAATAACATTTGTCTTCTATTCCCAGAAGCCCTCCCTAGGCTTCTCCCTCTAAATTTTTTAATAGTTAGCAAGCCATGCTATAAAATCCCAAAAAGATTCTTTTATGCTCAGAAAGTGAATTATCTATTAGCTGATGACTTTACAGCATAATCATGAAAATTAAACATAATGTGACAGTATAATCAACTATTCATACATGTGACTAATACCGTTAACTCAGCCAAACCAATTTTTACCTTCGTTTTTCTTCACTTTGAGAGTTCCCCAGTATTCTTAATCAGCATTGACAGTTTTCCTTAATAAGATACCTAGTTTAATTCTTTTTCATACACTGAAAATAAAACAATGGTTTGACTCCCAATAGGTCCCTCCCTCTTTCTTTCTTGACAAAGTCTCACTATGGAGCCTAGGCTGGTAGCAAACTCATGACCCTTCCGCCTCAGCCTCCTAGACTCTGGGATTATAGGTGTGCACGACACCACCTTGTTTCCCAGTAGTTTTTTATTGCTTCTTTCCTGACAACCGCTTATAATTAGAAGCTTCTTGTGGTTTTTTTGCTATGTAGTCATCTATAAGTTCCTTTCTTAGCTGTTCCCAACTCAGACCTACAGGAATAGGCTTTATGTTAGTTGGAAAAAAAGGTACTTCATCAAAAACATTTGGAACATTCAGTTTAACCAAGTAAAAATAGCTTTCTTTTTAGTAGGACTTCCCAGCACTTCCAATATTAATATGTGTTATATCTGAGAAATAACATACAGATATGATATAGTTCCAAAGAGGAGGTAAGTTTTCATCCCATAACAATTATGTGTTTAAAATTAAGAATTTGTTTCAGATGTAAATTAATGTGGGATTTTTTGTTTGTTTTCTTTTTTGTGGCACTTGGGAATTGATCCCATGGTCTCACACACAACTCATAAATTTTCTACCACTGGGCTATATTTTTTTATTTTGAGTCAGGGGCTTACTAAGTTACGCAGGCTGCCTCTGGCCTCTAACTTTTAAACACTCTGCCTCCGCCTACCAAGTTGCTGGGACTACAGGTATGCACCACTTTGCCTAGCAATAAATGTTATTAAATTACTAAACAGAATAAATGTGACTTATTTGCTTATGTCATGAGATTTATGGCATTTTTGTCACATGCTGTACTAAGATCCATTTCCAATCTCTAGAAAGACAGCCACCAAATTATAAAACCAATTAAATGGGGAGTGGAACTAGAAGAAAGATCATTTCTTATCTTTTTGTTTATAACTTCGATGTTTTAAAAAGTGGCTCCCAACTCAAATTTTACAATTATCTGTTCAGAAAAGCTCAAAAAGAGAAATACCGTATGTTCTCACTCATATGTGGGAGCTGAATCTTACTTAAAAGAAGAAAAAATCCTATACATAAGCTGATATATAAAAATGCACTGTTAAACTTAGTGAAGAAGGGATAATACAAAGGGCAGAAAGGAGGGAGGGAACTAACCAAGATTGCGGAAGATGGGATGGGGAGGAGAAACAATGTAGAGGGATAAAGGGGGAGAGGATAATCTTAATATAAATGATGCAACTTCATAAGTACATGGGAAAAATAGGAGAACATAACCCTGCTATGCATTTGAGTTTTACTACATATTAGTCAAAGTTTCTATAATTTTCATAAGTTGATGAAAGTGTGACCAAAAGTGATGTAATAGTTGCATAGTGGCAAAAGCAAATGCTGAATTACTGTCTGTACCCCACCAATATTTACCAATAAAAGGGAAAAAATCATGTATAAAACAAAACACAACTATTTGTTCAGTAGCATCATATAATTCTATAAAATAAACATTTAAAAATGACATTGCTGCTGCTTCTTTTCTCTTCTGGGAAGTCCACATCCGTGCCTTGGACGTGTACCTGAGTGCCTGCATGTACTCTAAAGCCTGTACTTAAACTCTGTAACTTTGTTTCACTCTAAAAATAAAAAAAAATAAAAAAAAAAGAATTAAAAATGAAGACATACTTTGGACTTCTGTTCCCTTAAAAATAGAGTTCATTTCATTAAGCCCTTACACAATGAAATCACAAAGGGAAATGTTTAAAATATACCAACGGGGGGCGGGGGGTGGCGGTAAAACTTAGTAGTAAAGCACTTGTCTATCAGGCCATGGGTTCATTCTTCAGTATTAAATAAATTAAATTAAATTAAATTAAATTAAAGTGAAAAGTAAACCATACATCTCTGTATGTAATCTATAAAAATACATGCATGTGGAAACAGAAAATTAAAATTGTACAAACATGTTTAGGTTGCCAGTATTCTTTTACAAATTTATTTTACCAGTGTTAAATTACTTTTTATAATTATTTCTAGTTACTAATAATAATTCATCATTCACAATTTGAAGTTCAGACCGTTTACTTGCTTTTTCTTATATAGAATTTGCCTATCTTTATTTACAGTAGTTTTCTAGCAGGAACGAAAACTTTCTTTGTCACTAAACCTATTGTTGATGCTTTAAGAGCTAAATAAGTTTATAAAGCATTTGGTTTATAACAAATGCTCATTCCAGCATTCCAGGTGTTCTACTTTCAGTTTAACTATTATTGTAAGTTTCAGTTTCACATCTTTTTTTATCAGTGCAGGGTACTCACAACAGCTCCAAGTGACTACATTTTTTGGCTGTGCTGATTTCCTTTGATTTCTGTATTAACAGTAACTGCTTTGTTGTTATATCCTCCCTCCCTTCTACCTTAATCATAAATCTTGATAACTTAGGAAACTGTCAAAGTATTTGTTAAGAACAAAATGAAGGTTGCCAATGTCAACTTGTTGACATTATAAAGCCTGTCTTTGAAGACAGTATCCAGTCTTCTTACAGGTATCTTCTCACAGCTACTATTACTTAACTACTATTACTTAGCTCCCCCACACGTCTGTCAGTTTGCCCCACTGTAGGGGCTTGTGTGATGCAAAGAAGCTGAGAGCTCTGCCACTGGAACCTCAGATATGAGCAAGGTTACCCAGGGCGGACAGGTTTTCAGCTGAGCTTCCAGACTAAGACAGACTAGGGAGTAGGACCTGGAGAGCCACTCCTGAAACAACTAACCATTGAAAACCCTATGAATAGCAAAGAAACACTGTCAGATGTAGTGCCAGAAAATGAGCCCCTCAGGTTGGAAGGCACTCAAAAGACTACTGGGGAAGAGTTGCCTCCTCCAAGGAGAGTCTACCGTGATGACGGAAATGGAGTAAAACTCCAGGGTGCTCAACTTGCTGATGTGCCACGACTCAAAATGAGGAGAAACAACTGTAAACATCCATTAATAATTGGAACATGGAATGTACATAGTATGAATCTAGGCAAATTAGAAATCGTTAAAAGAGAAATGGAGCACATAAACATTGACATTCTAGGCATCAGTGAGCTAAAATGGACCGGCATAGGCCATTTTCAGTCAGACAATCATATAGTATACTATGCTGGGAATGATAAACTGAAGAGAAATGGGATTGCATTCATCATCAAAAAAGACATTTCAAGATCTGTCCTGAAATACAATGTTGTCAGTGATAGAATAATATCCATACGCCTACAAGGAAGGCCAGTTAATACGACTGTTACTCAAATTTATGCACCCACCACTAAGGCCACAAATGAAGAAAGCGTAGACTTCTATCAGCTTCTGCAATCTGAAATAGATCAAACATGCAATCAAGACATACTGATAATCACTGGTGACTGGAATGCAAAGGTTGGAAACAAAGAAGAAGGCTCAGTAGTTGAAAAATATGGTCTTGGTGTCAGAAACGAAGCTGGAGATCGCATGATCGAATTTTGTCAGACCAATGACCTTTTCATTACATTTTTTCAATATCATAAATGGAGACTATACATATGGACTTCACCAGATGGAACATACAGGAATCAAACTGACTACATATGTGGAAAGAGACGATGGAAAAGCTCTGTACAAAATGTCAAAACAAGACCAGGTGCTGACTGTGGATCAGACCATCAACTTCTCATATGCAAGTTCAAACTGAAGCTGAAGAGAATTAGAACAAGTATACAAGAGCCACGGTATGACCTTGAGTATATCCCACCTGAGTTCAGAGACCACCTCAAAAAGAGGTTTAATGCATTAGACACAAATGACAGGAGACCAGCAGAGTTGTAGCATGACACAAAAGATACCATTCAAGAAGGAAGCAAAAAGTTCTTAAAAAGACAAGAAAAAAGAAAAGACCAAATTACATGTCAAAAGAGACACTGGACCTTGTCCTCAAACGTGGAGCAGCTAAAGCAAAAGGAAGACATGAGGAAGTTAAGGCACTAAACAGAAGATTTCAGAAGGCAGCTCGAGAAGACAAAAACAAATATTATAATGACATGTGCAAGGAGCTGGAAGCAGACAACCAAAAGGGAAGAACAAGCTCTGTGTTTCTCAAGCTTAAGGAAGTGAAGGAAAAATTCAAGCCTCGAGTGGCAGTAGTAAAAGATTCTACAGGGAAAATATTAAATGATACAGGATACATCAAAAGAAGATGGGAAGAATACACAGAGTCATTATACAAGAAAGAATTGGTAGATGACCAACCATTCCACGAGGTTGCATATGAAGAGGAACCAATGGTGAAGGAGGAAGTGGAAGCTGCCTTGAAAGAACTGGTGAAACACAAGGCTCCAGGAATTGATGGGATACCAATAGAGATGTTTCAACAAACAGATGCAGCACTGGAGGTGTTAACATGTTTATGCCAACAGATTTGGAAAACAACTATTTGACCAACTGACTGGAAGAGATCCATATTTGTGCCTTCGACTAAACATCAACAAAACAAAAATCCTTAAGACTTGGCCAGTATGCAACTTCACAATAAATGGAGAAAAGATTGAGGTTGTCCACGATCTCGCTTTGCTTGGCTCTATAATCAACACCTATGGAAGCAGCAGTCAAGAAATCAAAAGACACATCGCTCTAGGAAAAGCTGTGGCAAAAGATCTCTTTAGAGTATCGAAAAGCAAAGATGTCACATTGAAGAGGAAGGTGCTCCTGACTCATGCCATGGTATTTTCAGTGGCATCATATGGTTGTGAAAGCTGGACATTGAACAAGAGAGACAGAAAAAGAATTGATGCTTTTGAATTGTGGTGCTGGAGACGTCTATTGACTGCCAAAAGAACCAACAAATCTGTTCTAGAAGAAGTGCAACCAGAGTGCTCCTTGGAAGCAAGAATGGCCAGACTGCGTCTTACATTATTTCGGACATGTAGTCAGGAGAGATCAATTCCTGGAGAAGGTCATCACGTTTGGGAGAGTGGCAGGTCAACGCAAAAGAGGAAAACCCCCCACCAGATGGATTGACAGTGTCTGCAACAATGGGTTTAAACATAAATAAGATCCTTTGCCTGGCACAGAATCGGCAAGTGTTTTGATCTGCTGTACATAGGGTCGCTATGAGTCAGACTTGACGGCACCTAACAACAACAACAATTACTTAGCTACTCTCTCAGGCTATTGGCCAAGTCCTCAGAATTTCGTTTTCTTTCAGTACTAAGGACTGAACCCATGCTAAGCAAGTAATCTATCACTGAGCCACAGCCCCAGACCACCACAAATTTGTAGAAGCTCTTTATGTGTTATACATCTATTTTTCTTAATTATACACATTTTTCATCTATCTTCATTTTCTTTTTTCCCTCCCTCTTTAGTTGTGTTTTTTGGTTAGTACTCTCTTCTTTCTTACTGATGGATTCATTATATTTAGTATATAACAGAATAATAATAAATTCCAACTTTAAGAATTCTGTTTCTTCTATATAAGAAAATTAATAGAGTAATATAGTACTGCATGGGGTGGGGTTTACCTCAGTTGGTAAACTGCTGCTCCATACTCTCTGAGGACCAGGGTCAATCCCCAGCACCACAAAAAACAGAAGGACTTGACAACCCACTCCTGAAACCATCTCAAAATAATCAGCCACTGAAAACCCTATGAGTCGAAGGCACCTAACAACAACATAGTATTGCAAGATTTATAGTACAACAAAATTTCCAACAAAACGACAAACTCAACCTTAGTTTGTCATATAGAAGGGGTGCTTCAAAAGCAACATTCAAAAGCAACTATATTACTTTACAAATGACTTGTTGTTGTTAGGTGCTGTTGAGTCGTATCCAACTCATAGTGACCTTATGTACAACAGGCAAAACACTATTGTCAGTGCTTTTCTGCTGTTCATAGGGTTTTCAACGGTGGATTGATTTTTGGAAGTGGGTTGCTGGGTCCATCTCCCAAGCTTACAGCACCTGATGTTCCTAGGTGGTCTCTCATCCAAGTACTAACCAGGCCTGACCCTGCTTAGCTTCCGAAATCTGACGGGATCAGATGCCATGGGACTATGGCTTCAGGCATAAATGACTTAGAGCTGTTCAAATGATGAGCCTTGTGTAACCCATTAAATGAGCACTATTGAGTAAAG
>VMDO01002520.1:126082-165985 GCA_007922755.1 Pedetes capensis
AAAAAAAAAAAAAAAAAAAAAAAAAAAAAAAAAAAAAAAAAAAAAAAAAAAAAAAAAAAAAAAAAAAAAAAAAAAAAAAAAAAAAAAAAAAAAAAAAAAAAAAAAAAAAAAAAAAAAAAAAAAAAAAAAAAAAAAAAAAAAAAAAAAAAAAAAAAAAAAAAAAAAAAAAAAAAAAAAAAAAAAAAAAAAAAAAAGGCAATAAATAAATAAATAAATAAATAAATAAAAAACCAAACATAAGGTAGATTGCCCAAAGAATTATTCAAACTTAATAAAAATGATTAAAACAAAAACTAATTACATCAGAATTTAAAAATAATTCAAGGAATAAAATTACAGGAAGTCCTATTATTCTTAAAGGTGATTTATTGTAAGAACAAAAAGGAATTAGCATTATATTTATGAATTATATTTATGAATATTCAGAAAACATGATTCTCCAACTTGTACAAGATATTTTCTCTCCTCAAGAATATTCATTTTAGAGATCAGACTAAGGAAAAGAAGGTGAAAACAATGGCTTAGAAAATGATAAAAATTAAAAGTAGAAAATTAAACCTTCCTATTAAAATTATCAATATATTGGTACCCTAAGTATAAATATATTTCATGCATTAAATCTGATGTATAAAAATTCAAATTTACATAATGTAGTAGTAATAGGCATTCATATTATAAAATGATACTTCATTTATAAAAGGTTACAACATACACTCTAAATGGTCATTACCTTAGTCTATTTAACAAAGATTTGTTTTTCTTTTTTGGGGGGTGTTTATTGTACAAAGAGGTTTCATTATGACTTTTCTGTATACATGTCCTATAATGCTTTGAGCATATTTACCCCGCTATTCTTTAGTTATCTCCCTCCACTCCCCTACTCTCTCCTTCCCTCTATATATCCCTACAATTTCCCCTTTAGTTTCAAATCCTTTTTTTAATGCCCTCCTCCTGCTGCAGCTTCCACATGAATGAAAAACAGGAGATATTTGTCTGAGTCTGACTTATTTCATTTAACATGATTTTCAGTTCCATTCGCTTTCCTGCAAATGACATGCCATTTTTCTTTATGAGTAAAACTCCATTGCATACTCCACTATATACATTTTCTTTTTTCCATTCATCCATTGATGGGACACCTAAGCTAGTTCCCAAATTTGGCTACTGTGAATAGTGTTGCAATAAACATGGGTATGTACCTATCTCTGCAGTAAGATGATTTTAATTCTTTTGGGTATATACACAAAAGTGCTATGGCTGGATGATAAAAAAAGTTTGACTCTCAGTCTTTTGAGGAGCATCCATATTGACTTCTGTTGTGGTAATGTGGATTTATACTTTCACTAATACTAAGAGTTCTTTATACCACATCCTTGCCAGCATTTGTTGTTGTTTGTATTTTTGATGGTAGCCATTGTGACTAGGGTGAGATAGAATTTCAATTTAATTTTGATTTGCATTTCTTTGATGTCTAAGGATGTTGACCAGCTTTCATGTATTTATTGGCCATTTGTCTTTCTTCATTTGAAAGGATTTTTCATATCTATTCACCATGTATTGATGGGATTATTTGCTCTTTTGTTGTTTAATTTTTTTGAGTTCTTTGTATATCCTAGATATTAATCCTCTGTTCAATATTTGGCAAAGATTTTCTCCTATCAGCTATTTCTTCACTCTGTTGATTGTTCCTTTTGCTGTACAGAACCTTTTTAATTTAATGAAGTCCCATTTGTCTATTCTTCTTCTTACCTCTTAAGCTATTGGAGTCCAGTTCATAAAAGTTTTGCCTATGCTTAGACATTCAGGTGTTTCTCCCATGTTTTCTTCTAGTGGCTTCAAAGTTTCAAGTCTTATATTAAGGTCTTTGATCCATTTTGAGTTGATTTTTGTACAAGGTGATATTCAGGGATCTAGTTTCTGTCTTTTACATGGGGATATCCAGTTTTCCCAGCACCACATGTGCTCTTTAGAGGATATCTTTTTTCCATTGTATGTTTTTGGTAACTTTGTCCAGAATTAGGTGGCTATACCTACTTGGGCTAAATTCTGGGACTTCTATTCTATTGCATTGGTCTATGTGTCTATTTTTAGTAGCATGCTGTTTTTGTTACTATGACTTAGTATAGTTTGAAATCATGCATCGTTCAGGACTGCTTTGGCCATTCAGGGTCTTTTGTGCTTCTATGTGAACTTTACAATTATTTTTTCTGTTTCTGTGAAGAATGTGATTGAAATTTTGATAGAGAATGCATTGAATTTATATGCTGCTTTAATATGACCATTTTCATGATATTTATTCTGACAATCCATGAACATGGGACATCTTTACATTTTCTTTTTCTTTCTTTTTTCATCTTTTTCTTTTTTACGTAGTACTTAGGGGTTGAACCCAGGGTCTCATGTATACTTCGCAAATTCTCTACCACTGAGCTGCACCCTTAGCACATTTATTATGTTTTTATTTTGAGTCAAAGTCTTGCTAAGTTATGCAGGCTGCCTCTGGCCTTGAACTTACAGTCCTCCTGCCTCAGCCTACTGAGTCATTGGGATTACAGACATGTGCCACTGCTCCTGCCTATCCATTTTCTATAATTTCCTTTTTTTTGTGTGTGTGGTGCTTTATAATTTTTATAGTAGAAGACTTTAACATCTTCGGTTAAATTTATGCCTAGGTATTTTATTTTAAAGTAATTTATTTTTGAAGCTATTTTGAACGAGGCACTATATTGAAGAAAAGTGGTGATAGTAGACAACCTGGTCTTGTTTCTGATTGTAGAGGAAATGTTCTCAGCTTTTCTACATTCAGTATAATGTTGGCTATAGGTCTATAATAAATAACTATAATTATGCTGAGGTATAATCTTCTATTCATCTTTTCAGGGCTTTTTCATGAGGGATGTTGGATTTTGCCAAAAGCTTTTTCTGAATCTATTAAGATAAATATGTGGTTTTCATCTTTGATTCTGTTAATGTGCTGAATTATGTTTATTGATTTGATATGTTGAACCCTCCTTGCATTTCTGGAATGAATCCAATTTTATCATGATGTATTATCTTTCATACATTGCTGAATTCAGTTTGCCAGTATTGTACTGAGGATTTTTATATCAATGTTCATCAAAGAAATTAGCCTACAGTTTCCTTTTTTTGTCATGTTCTTACCTGATTTTGGCATCAGGTATTACTGGCTGCATAGAATGAATCTGGAAGCATTCCTTCTCTTTCTATTTTATGGAATAGTGTGAGGAGCACTGGTGTTAGTTTTTCTTTGAAGATCTGATAGAATTCAGCAGTAAATCCATCTGATCCTGAGCTTATCCTTGTTGGGAGATTTTTTATTACAGTTTCAATCTCCTTGCTGGTTATTTATCTGTTTAGGTTTTGTATATCTTCTTGGTTGAATTATACATATATCTATGTCCTCTAGATTTTTTGATTTATTAGAGTACACCTTTTCAAAATAATCCCTAATAACCTTCTGGATTTCAGTGGAATCCATTGTAATAACACCTTTTTCATCTTTAATTTCATTAATTTGTGTCTTCTCTTTTTTTAAATTAGTTTTAACACAAATTTTAAATGCATAAAATTTTAAAATCTTTTTGAAACAGTGATCCAAACTTCTTCCCTGGAGGATGTGACCAGTTCATACTTCGTTTCAATAACTTGTCCTTCCACAGAAAGGAGGTGCAGTTTCTTCATCAATACACTCAGAAGTACTGTAGTAACCATATATGCAAACCTAGTCAGGAAGAAAGGCAATTAGTTACTAAAGATATTTAAAATTATACTTTTTTTTTTATATAGATTGCTCATTCTCACCAATAGTAATCAACAAAAATTCTAAGTAGAAAGTCTTTTCTCTATCATTCACCTCAACTCTGGGCATTCCTGTGTGCCTGAAAAACCAAGTGAGGAGAAAGTTTTCATCACTGATTCATCATCAAAGCGATCTGGATCAAACCTAAAAAGAAAATTTGGGGTTAATCACAATATAGATCCATTAGCATTTCATATATATACATATAGGCAGTACTGAAACCCAGGGCCTTATGCATACTTTGCAAGTGTTCAACCACTGA
Source organism: Pedetes capensis (assembly GCA_007922755.1). Taxonomy (NCBI): domain Eukaryota; kingdom Metazoa; phylum Chordata; class Mammalia; order Rodentia; family Pedetidae; genus Pedetes; species Pedetes capensis. Next base: position 130,165 of record VMDO01002520.1, read on the forward strand.
GCTGCACCTCCAGCACCTTTTTAACTTTTTATTTTGAGACAAGGTCCCCCCTAAGTTATGCAAGCTGCCTCTGGCCTTAAACTTGCAATCCTCCTGCCTCCACCTCCTGAGTCACTGGGTGGCACGCACGCCACACCTACCTAGCTGCATTTTACATATTGACGTTAAAAGAACATAAGTTTGTAATAAAGTTTAAAATTTACTAAAAACAGAAAGTACCATCCCATGATATTTCATCATTTCCAAATTATTGAACATATGGATATTTATCTCTTGCTGTTTCTTACTATATTATTTCTGAACAATAGATCCCAAATACATTCCTGGGATCTAGCAAGGAATGAGACAGTAACATGACATATCATTTTATGAGATATAAATCAAAGAAGAATCATATAATAAATATTCAAATAAATTTAAGACCTCTTCTATAAGATTACCTGATCAGTATGTGAGGTGTTTTACATTGCTACATTGCTGTTTCTTCTTCTTCTTTGTTTAAGTATTGGAAGTTGAACTCAGGGCTAGGTAAGTGCTCTATGACTGAGCTACACCCACCAGACCCTTTTTTATTTTTATTTTATTTATTTATTTTTTGTGGTTAAACCCAGGGGGTTAAACCCAGGGCCTTGTGCTTGCATGCTATGCAAGTGCTGGACCACTGAGCTGCACCCCCGGCCCATGTTTTTTTTTTTACTTTTTGAGACAGGGTCTCCCTAAATTACACAGACTGCCTCTGGTCTCAAACTTGCGATCCTCCTGCCTCCACCTCCTGAGCCACTGGGATTACAAGATGTGTGCCACCACACCCGGCCTTAGGCCCTTTTTTATTTTTGAGACGGGTTCTCATTAAGTTGCACAGGCTGCCTTGGCCTTAAACTTACCATCCTTCTGTCTGGCTGACATTGCTTCCTCAATTAAAATTTATTTCTTAAAATGAGGGGTTCCAGAAAGGTGTAGTGGTATATGCCTGTAATTCCAGGAGGAGGATCACAGCAAATTCAAGGCCAGCCTGGACTACACACTGAGTTTCAGGGAAGCCAGGGCTACATAGCAAGGTCCTATCTCAGAAAAAAAAAAAAAAAAGAAAGAAAGAAAAAAAAAAAAGAAAGAAAGAAAGAGAAAGCTGGAAGTTGTGGAGCAAACCTCCAGTCACAGCTATTTTGGAGGCTGAGGCAGGAGGATTGCTAAGTCCCAGGGAGTTCACTTTTGCCCTTTTAAACTACTTGGAAAATTGAGATCCTAAATGTTTGCTTGAAGATGCCTCCATATTTTCAGATTAAGAGTCAAACTTGATTTTTCAAATTATTTTATAAAATACCTCACATTCCTCAAATCTTACATTTTACGTTCTCTGAGAAGCTGCAAATGACACCTTACCTCAGCCTCTTGAGTGATGAGATTATAGGCATGTACCACCAAGCCGAGCTGGACCTATTCTTTTAATATTTTCAAGTTGTAACCTAGATTCTCAAAGTGTCTTATCAATAGCATTAAGGTCAAAAGTTCCAATGAAGTTACTATATTTCTCTCTCTCTTTCTGCAGTATTGGGGATCAAACTGAGGGGTCTTGCACATGGTAGGCAAGCACTCTACCACTGAGCTACACTCTGAATCCTATTTTTTGTGTTACACTTAAAACCTCCCCAAAACTTGGCATATTTCCACAAGGGTATTTTTTAAGAATTTAAAGTTTGAAATTTTAATTTTCTATAATGCCTATAAGGCATATATATATATATATATATATATATATATATATATATACATACATATATATATATATATATATAATATATATTTTTACCAAGGCATGCTTTTAATTTTGGTATTAAAGCCATTTAGAATAAAAAATTCCCTAACAATTTTTAAAGTAAATTTTATTTTATTTTTATTTTTTGTGGTACTTGGGGTTGAACCCAGGGCCTCGCGCTTGCATGCTCTACAAGTGCTGTACCACTGAGCTGCACCCCCAGCCCAATTTTTTACTTTTTGAGACAAGGTGTCACTAAATTACGCAGACTGCCTCTGGTCTCGAACTTGTGATCCTTCTGCCTCTGCCTCCCAAGCTGCTGGAATCACAGGTATGTGCTACCATGCCCAGCTACAGTAAATTTTAGAAGAATTCTGTTAAATTTACTTAATAAGAAAATTTCTTTAGTGCTGGGCACAATGGCTCACGCCTGTAATCCCACTAGCTTAGGAGGCGGAGGTGGGAGGATTGCAAGTTCGAGACCAGAGGTTGTCTGCGTAACTTAGTGAGACCCTGCCTCAAAAAGTAAAAAAAAAAAAAAAAAAGAAAAAGAAAAAAAGGGCTGGGGGCGCAGCTCAGTGGTCCAGCACTTGCAAAGCATGCAGGCATGAGGCCCTGGGTTCAACCCCCAGTACTGGGAAAAAAAAAAAAACACACACACACAGAAATTTTCTTTAATGTCACTGTAATACTAAAAACCAAAGTGATAGGTACACTTAATATGCCTATCCTTATGCTTCAGAAGTAGAATACCTAGTATGCCATTCACGCTACCAACCCTGCCCCCTTGCATTTTACACTGCTCTCTTACCTCAAATCAACTCAATATAACCATTTTCCAGGGCAGTAAATCCTAGCCTGCTACCTTAAGGCAGATTTTACTAGATATCCATCTAGTAGGCAAACAGCAGTAGCTTTTATTTCACCTTTGCCTTCCTCTTGCCATTGATACACATACAACCAATACTTATTTCTGAATTCTGTGAAAAAGCAGAATAGTTGAGACCAAGACAAAGGAAACAATAAACTGTATAAGCAATATTCTCTTAAGAACAGAAGAATTCTAAAATTCTATTAAAATTAAAGGACAGTTATAGAATTAGGTAATTAAACATAATAGAAGTGGTAATAAAAGAGACAAAAAGGGGCAGATAGAAGATTCATGGAAGAGAAAAAGCTATGACTAGAACACAGAAAGGGAAGGCAGTGATTTTTTTTTAATTGGAAATTTTTAATGTACACCTTAATGTGATTCATTTTGACATGTTTTTCATTGTGACATTTCCATATATGCATTTTGATAAACATTATTCATATAGGTTACCCCTTACCTTCTCCCCTCCCACCCTTCCCATGTGATTTTCTTTTGTATCATTGCCACATAATGAATTTTCCCCTCAAAACTTAGAAAAGGAGCATAAATATGCAAACACATAAAAATTAAGAATCACAAAGATAATAACATATACTTCATACTTATGTGGTGATCGCCAAGAATTAGGATCCTGAAGTACTACACCAAGGGCATAAAGGACAAGAGTCTGCAAAAATAAATAAATAAATAAATGAAAATAAAAATCAGTCCAGTTAGTCAAACCAAACAAAACCAAAATGTCTCCCAGAAATTCAATTCACCCTAAGAGTGCATACCTGTAATCTCAGCAACTCAGAGGCAGTTGGATCATGAGTTCAAGGCCAGAGGCAGCTTATGCAACTTAGTGAGACCATGTCTCAAAATAAAATATAAAAAATGGACCAGACATGAACCTCAGTGAAAGAGTACTTGCCTAGTATGTATGAGGCCTTGAGTTCAACCCCTCAGTACTGAGAAAAAAAAAAAAAAAGAAGACGAAAGAAGAAAGTCAATTTATCCTAAAGCTCTTTTGATACAGATAGTGAAAATAAATTAAAAGTATGAAATAATAGAAGAAAACATAGATCATTATTTTGGTGAGCTTATAATGGGCAAGGCCTCCCTAAATAAAGATGCCACAAAATCTAGAAGACATATAGGAATCACAGACTTAACTATATAAAAATTTAAAACATGTATCCAGTTAAAAAAAAAAAAGCCACTGTAAACAGTAGTAAAGGATAATCACAAACAGAAAAAAAATCATTACTTAACTGACAGATAGTTTGAATGATACACAAAGAGACAAATAAGCTCACTAGAAAGAATGGAAGCTTAAAGAGGTAACCACAAGATAGAAATACAAACAATATATATATATATGAAAAGTTGTTCAGTCTCTCCAATGGTCAGGGAGAAGCAAATTAAAATGAGATTTTTTTAAAACATAAGATTCTCAAAATATATAGAAGATTCATAAATCCAAAGGTAGTTAGGATTTTGAGGAAAAAAGCATTCTTTTTTGTTGCTAGGGATTATACCCTGGTCTTCCCATTGAGCTATACCTCCAGCCTTAAAACAAACAAACAAACAAACAAACAAACAAACAAATATATATATAATATATATATATATAGAGAGAGAGAGAGAGAGAGAGTACTGAACCTCAGGCTTCTTTTTTTAAATTGTTTCTAATTTTTTTTTTTAATTTTCAGACAAGGTCTCGCAAAATTACACAAACTGCCTTTCGTCTCAAATTTTCAATCTTCCTGCCTCTGCCTCCCAAATCACTGGGATTACAGACATGCGCCACTATGACCAGCTAAACCCCAGGCTTCTTATATGCTAGTCAAGCACACTATCACTAAACTACACGCTCAGCCCTGAAAGAGCATTCTTACACCATCCAATATTTCTACAAATATATAATTTATAATAAAAAAATAAGCCAATCTAAATTTCCATTACTTCAGACTGCTTAAATTATGGTACATACATATGATGGAGCATTATGCAGCCATTATAGCAACTGTATCTATAACAGGTGCCGGTTTGAATAATAGTTACAATATACTCAATAAAAGAAGATAAAGAACTATATAAAGAGTAACTTTGTTGTTGTTAGGTGCCATCGAGTCGGTATCCGACTCATAGCGACCCTCTGTACAACAGGGGAAACACTATTGTCAGTGCTTCTCTGCTGTTCATAGGGTTTTCGATGGCAGATTGATTTTTGGGAGGGGGTTGCCAGGTCCTTCTCCCAAGCCTACAGCTTCTGGTGTTCCCAGGCGGTCTCCCATCCAGGTACTAACCAGGCCCGACCCTGTTTAGCTTCCGAGATCTGACGGGATCAGATGCCACAGGGCTACAGCTGCAGGCAAAGAGTAACTATTCATTATTAAATTCAGTTTTTCAAATACATATGTACCTATGTGTATGCACACTCACAGTGTAATATATATGCACAAAAGATGTATAAAATACACATTAAACTGTTCATAACAGTACTTGTAGAGAAGGAAGACTTTTAAATTATTTGAACTTTAAGTCTATTATTTTGTAAATAAATTATATCGTTGATTTAGTAATGGGTAGTATTTATTGGTACTTTTAAACAATAAAAATTAAAGGTACATACCAAAGGAGTTGAAAGTAATAAATGAATGAGTTAAAAACAACAAATGTTTCCTACCTCTTTGGGAATAATAAATTGATCAATTTTTCCTTCAATATCTTGAAGCCTGGCAGAAACTGGGGTTAGTTTGGCAGTCCGAACAGTTTCACAAAGAACTTGCCGACAATATCTGCTTAAAAAAAATTTTTAATAGATGTTGAAGTCAATAAACATGATATACCACATTAGCACAATGAAGGTCAAAAAAATGTATGCTCATCTCAACAGATGCAGAAAAGACATTTGATCAAATTCAACATCCCTTTATCATAAAAATACTGAACTAAATAGGTATAGAAGGAAGATACTTCAACATAATAAAGGCCATAGGTAATAAGCCAACAACTGACATTATACTACATAGGAAAAAGTTGAAAGCTTTCATTCTAAAATCTAAAACAAGAAAAGGATGCCTACTTTCACCACTTTTACTCAACATACTACTAAAACTCCAAGTCAGAGCAAGCAGGTAAGAGAAAGAAATAAAGGACATCAAACTGGGCATGGTGGCAGACACCTATAATCCCAGTGACTCAGGAGGGGGAGACAGGAGGATCATAAATTTGAAGCCAAAGGCAGGCTGCATAATTTAGCAAAACCCTGTCTCAAAATAAAATGTAAAAAATAGGGCTGGGCACAGTGGCTCACATCTGTAATCCCAGCAACTCAGGAGGCAGGGGTGGAAGGATGGCAGATTCAAGGCCAAAGGCAGCCTGCATAACTTAGTGACACCCTGTCCCAAGATCAAAATTTTAAAATGGGCTGGGAGTGCAGCCCACTGGTAGCGTACTTGCAAAGTACATTTGAGGCCCTGGGTCCAATCCCCAAGTACTGGGAAAAAAAAGAAAGAAAGAAAGAAAGAAACCATGTAAAAAAAAGGGGGGTGACGGGGGGGGGGGGCTATAGTTGTAGTCCAGTGGTGGAGCACATGCAAAAACATGCATGAGACCTTGGGTTCAATTCCTCAGTATTGTAGAAAAAAAAAAAAATTAAAGAAAGAAAGGACATCAAAATTGGAAAAGAGGGAATCAAACTGTCACAGTTTATAGATATACAAACTATATATACATGATCTTGCATACATAAAACACAAAGACTCCACCAAAATACTATTAGAATTAAATTCAGCAAAGTTGCAGGATACAAAAATCACTAAGGTTGTAGTCAATTATCTGATAGAGAAATCAAAAAAGCAATTCCACCCGTAATAGCCTCAAAAAAATATGTAGGAATAAATTTAACCAAACAGGTCAAAGATCTCTATAGTCAAAATTGTAAAACACTGATGAAAGAATTAAAGATGACAAAAAAGGGAAAGACATCTATGTTCATGGATTGGAAGAATCAATATTGTTTAAATATCTATACTACCCAAAGGGATCTATAGATTCAGTGCAATCTCCATCAAAATACCAATGTTTTACACAAAACTAGAAAAACTAATCTTAAAATTTGTATGGAACCACCAAAAATGAAACGAAACAAAACAAAAAGCCAACAACATTCTGAGCAAAAAAGAACCAAAGAGGCATTAAACTATTTGACTTCAAAACATAACAAAAGTTTTAGTAATCAAAACAGCAGAGTATTGGGATAAAAAACAGACAATGGGACAGAATAGGCATAAAGAAGTAAACTAATGCATCTACAGTCAACTTTTTTTCCCCCCATCCTAGGAGTCTGAACCCACGGCCTCATACATGCTTTAGAAGCACTCTGCCACTGAACTGTACCTCCAGCCCAATTTTTAGTTTTCATTTTGAGACAGGGTCTTGCTAAATTACAGGCATGCACTACCACGCCTGGCTTATCAATTGATTTTTGACAAAGATGATCAGAACATTCACTGGAGAAAGGACAGTCTTTTCAATGGTGCTGGGAAGCTTGGACATTTTTTATTGTCAAATGGGTAAAGATGAAAAAGAATGACAACAGCCATTACTAATAAAAGATGGAGAAAAAGACATTCTCATATCCAGTTGATGGAAGCCTAAATTGATACAACCTTTGTGACACATCATTTGGCAATATACACCAAAATTTTAAGTGTGCACACCTGTAATCCCAGAGACTCAGGAGGCTGGGCAAATGGATCATGAATTCAAGGCCAGAGGAAACCTGCACAACTTAGCAAGACCTGTCTCAAAATAAAAAATAAAAAAAGGGTCTAGGAGTGCTGTTCAGTGGTAGAGCACTTGCCTGGCATGTATGAGGTCCTGGGTTCAAAACCCCCAGTACTTCAAAACAAACAAATAAATAACATCAACGAAATTAAGTGTGTATCAAAGTAAGAATAATACCTAAAATGTATGGCAATCTTGCCACATTTCAGTTCACTTAAATATCTCATTAGGATCTCATTAAATCCTACAAGAACTTCAATTCACTTAAATCCTACAAGAACTTCAGTTCACTTAAATATCTCTGTAGGATCTCATTAAATCCTACAAGAACTTCATGCATTCTCTTATTATCCTAATTTTACAAATTAAAATGAGAGGCAATTGTTTAGGATCACACATAAGGTAAGCGGTACTGACAGGGTTCAAACTCACATCTTTCTTATGCTATAACCCAAATCTTAACCACTGTACTACTGTATATATGACCTTAAATCATAAGCTTACTTCTAGAACCCTATGCAGAAATAATTGGAAATATTAATAAAGATGTAAGCATAGTAATGTTGTAAACATAATGTTTCTAATTATAAGAAACACCTCCATTTTTATTTTTTATCTTGACTCCCGAGTCTCACACACAGGCTGGCCCCTGGTCTCAAACTTGTGATCCAACTGGCTCTACTTTCCAAATCATTTAGATTACAGGCATGCACCAGTGTGCCTGGCTTGTACTCTTTTCCTTTGTAGTATTCCATGGTATGATTATATCACAATTTGCTTATCTATTTACCAGTTGGTGAACATTTGAACTGCTTCCAGCTTTTGGCTGTTTTCAGTATACTGCTGCGAACATTTGCACAGAGGTCTTTGTGTGGACATGCTTTCATTTCTTTTGGATAATTATGCAAGAATGGAATGGCTGTGTCATCCATTAAGTGAGTACTTAACTTTATAAAATCTTACCATATTGTTTCCCAATGTGGTGTATTTTGTATTCTCATCAATAAGGTACGAGTGTCCGACTTGCTTGATATCACTGGTACCATTTTATACAGGAAAATTTAAAAGTTTCCCAGAATTACTTTGATTTTAAAAAGCAGGTTAAATAATCCATTAAAATCTATATGTGTATATAGATTTTTTGCAGTACTAGAGGTTGAACCCAGGTTCTCACACACGCTTTTTGTATATACTGTACCACTGAGCTGCACCTCCAGCCCTTTTTTTATTTTTTTGTCTTGAGACAAGCTCTCACTAAGTTACACAGGCTGCCTCTGGCCTTGAACATACGATCCTCCTGCCTCCGCCTCCCAAACTGCTGAGATTACAGGAATGCACCACTGAGCCTGGCTTCTTTTTTACTTTTTATTTTGAGATAGAATCTCACTAAGTTACACAGGCTGCCTATGTCCTCAAACCTGCAATCCCCTTGTCTCTGCCTCCCAAGTCACTGGGATTACGAGTGTGTGCCACCGTGCCCAGCTAAAATCTATATATTGACATTAGTTTTAATTCAGATAAACAAGTTCAAATATATCTTTTAATGATCCCTTCTTCCTTTTATTGTGTTCTTACCTGAGCTGCTCAATTTTCTCTGCAGTAATAGGATCCTTCCCAAAAAGTTGGTCTATCTCCTTGTATAGCTTTTTTTGAACTTCTTCAGAGGTGGTTAAAAAACAGATTGCCCAGGTACACACTAGATAAAAAAGTATATAACAATAAAAATAACTTATTTATGGTTTTTGAATGGAAAAAGAAAAAAAAATTAATCATTTGGGGTTTTAAAATTTCCTTTTTGTTTTTCCTTGACAGAAATGATATATAAAATTACCAAAAAGTAAAACAAAATTCTTTACAGGATTTGTATTTCTTTGAACAGAATCTGAATATTTATAAAAGATTGGCAAAATAGTGCAATCTGGACACTTTTTCATAAAACTGGCAAGTAACTGACACCTTTTAATATATTTTACATAAGGTAAATGAAAATAAACTTCATATGTGGGAGAGAATTCAATGTTGGTGACTGCAATGGATTATCTGGTTCACTGAATCTGATAAAATTTTAAAAGTAGACTTATTAGTTAATTCACTCAGGAACTCTAATGATATGATTCATGCAACTCAAACTAGCAGGTGATTTATCTATATGACCTCAGTTTAAATTTTTTACTTATAATGGTAAATATGGGGCTAGGGTTCAGCTCAGTTGGTGGAGTGCAGCTCTATGGTCTCCAAGGCCCTGGGTTCAATCTCTAACACTGCAAAAATGGGAGAGGGATATGGCACTCCATTCCTGAAGTAATCCCAAAGCAATCAGCCATTGAAAACCCTCCAAGAGCCGGGTGTGGTGGCACATGCCTGTAATCCCAGCGGCTCAGAAGGCAGAGGCAGGAGGATCACAAGTTCGAGACTACAGGCAGTCCATGTAATTTAACGAGACAATGTCTCAAAAAGTAAAATAATGGGCTGGGGGTGCAGCTGAGTGGTACAGCACTTGCAAAGCATGTAAGCTTGAGGCCCTAGGTTCAACCCCCAGTACTGGGGGAAAAAAAAAACCCTTCGAGGGTCGCTATACATCAGACTTGTCTAGACAGTACTTAACAACAAAAACGCTCAAAAACTGCAACTGATTATTGTTTAAGACAGTAGCTCTCAAAAACCAGCTAGCAGTTGGTTGATGCCACAACCTCACTTCCAAAGAGTCTCTGATCAGTGGGTTATGGGTGAGGGCCACACATGTATAGTTTAAACAAGTATCACAGTTACTCTGAAGAATACCCAAACTGGAATATCACTGGCTCATGGCTCATTTAGGTTTAAAGTGGTCTAAGAATTTTTTTCACTGAGGAAATGGAAATGTAAGAAAATTATATGAAAAAGACAAAACAGAGGAAATAAAAGTTACATTTCCTTTAGGAAACTACTGAGATTATAACTGGTCAAAGAATAGAACCATCCCAATATATACTACCTCTTTCCCTAAGATATGACTGAGCTGACACTATCTGTAGTTCTACTTTTCCTATGTCAGATTCTTTTTAACATACTTCTAGCAATTTTTACCTCTCTTTACCAATTACCTCTTTCCTAGGGTAAGACTTGACTCAAACTTAATTTTTTGTTTTATTTTTGCAGTCTGGGGACCAAACCCAGGGCTTTGGGCATGTTAGACAAGCTCTCTACCATTGAGCTACACTTACAATTCCCAAAGTTAACTTTTTAAAGAATGTTTGCTTGACTCATCTATTATTAAAATGGATACTTACCTGGTACCCAATTACTCAAGAATCACCTGTGTCCTTATTTTCCTTGCATACGCTTCCTCACTATTGCTTTTAAGTAAATGAGTCCCACAAGTGATGGGAAAACTTGTGCGGTATACAATATACAGTAATATACAACTAAAGGAATTAGCACAAAAGTTTGCATACAGTTGTCACTCATGTGCCCTGTTTGACTCTATTGTCACTTAAATAAAACATAAGCTTAATAATCTCAAACATTTTTGTTGGTAGAACTCAAAAAGTAAGACTGGAAATAGCTTAAAAATGTGATCTGAGGACATTTAATAGTTTTTAAATATAATATGGAACCAGATACAATTCCATGGCTGAAAGATGTCTTGAAGGTCATCTAGAGCTATTTATTTTAGCATCTTACCTTAGAAAAGCAGAAAACACAGAAGTAACTTGCCAAGACTACTAATGGCATAGGGAAACTTTAATTAGATTTTCCTGTTCTGTCTTGCCTTTTAAAACATTCAGAGGTATCTTAAAAAATAACCAACCCACATGCAAAAAAAAAATAGTAATACTCTTAGAACTCTCCCTAAAAGCTGAAAATGGTCACAACTTCGGTTCTGTCTTGGAGGGATTTATTGTAAGATAGAGCCTTGCTATGTAGCCCAGGCTGCCTGAAACTTCCTATTTAGCCCAGACCGCCCCTGAAGTCAATATTTTCCTGCCTCAGCCTCCTGAATGTTGGGATTACAGGCTTGTGCCACTATGCCTAGCCAAATTTAGATTTTTTGAAGGCTTTAGCAAAGATATATTTTTAGCGTAATATATTTTTAAAATAAGCATTAAAAAAGTTGAATAAACATTCTCTTTGGTATATGCTCTCAGGAATTTCATTTAATCTATAATATCTGGACATATCTAGATGTCAAAGAAGAGAAATGTATGGGAAGTTTACATTTGTACTCATCACTTTTTAAAAAAATTTCCTTAAACAGAAAGAGCTATAAATTAAATACCTCAAGTGAAAATAAATTTTCTAGATTTTAAATTAATATCCTAATACTTCCAAAAGCATTTTACCTTATATACTTTTATGTCCTATAAACATTTTTATTAATACTGTATGAGTGAATGGTATTCTAATCTAAAAACTAGAAGAAACTTAGAAACAGATCACATGTTTCAGAATTTTAAACAGAAATGATCTTCAATTCCACTATGAGGATTCTTTTAAATTGTAACTTCTGTGGCCTATATCCTCTGTTGGAGACCTTAATAACAGCAACTGGCTTGAAGTCAGTGAAAAGTAGCAGCAGGAAATGGAAAAATTCACTATTTACCTGGATAGGTGTCAGTAGCAGTTCATTTTAAAGGCATTAATCAGAATTCACAATCCATAAAATGTGTCAAGAAATTTATGGAAATTTTTGGAGGTGACATGGCACATTTGGGGTAAAAAAAGGCAACTGTGTGAATCAAGCTTTTTAAATAAGAATAAAAGGCAGGGAAGGAAAATTATAAAAAGGTTTTGCAAACAATATTTCCTTTATTTTAGAATAGCTTGTCTCATATATTTTGTAATCCATCTGAAGATGATATCAATTTATACTTACACTTTGCAGTTATTATACAACCAGCCAGAGAAAATATCATACTGTCTTCTAGGATCTAGGAAACAAAACTAAGTTTAGAAAATGTGAAATATAAGGTGGCCTATATTAGGCCCTCCTAAAATAATCTAGGGGCTGGGATTTAGCTCAGTTGGTAGAGCACTGTGCTACAGTCTCTGAGGTCCTGAGTTCGGTTCCCAGCACCACAAAAATGGGAGAAGGACCTGGCAATCCACTCCCAAGGCAATCCCAAAACAGTCAGCCACTGAAAACCCTATGAGGGTCACTGTGAGTCAGATACTGACTCGATGGCACCTAACAACAACAACAACAAAATAATCTAGAGTATAAACTTATGGTTGATAAAAGGGGAAAAAAGGTCCATTATTTCTTCACTATGTCTTCACTAAGCCTGCAGCTGTAGCCCTGTGGCATCCGATCCTGTCAGATCTTGGAAGCTAAGCAGGGTTGGGCCTGGTTAGTACCTGGATGGGAGACCGCCTGGGAACACCAGAAGCTGTAGGCTTGGGAGAAGGACCTGGCAACCCCCTCCCAAAAATCAATCTGCCATTGAAAACCCTATGAACAGCAGAGAAGCACTGACAATAGTGTTTCCCCTGTTGGACAGAGGGTCGCTATGAGTCGGATACTGACTCGACGGCACCTAACAACAACAACGTCTTCACTAAAAACCTGTATATTACAAAAAAAAAAAATCGAAATACTGCATTGCCTGTTTGATACAACACACATTTATTTGTTGGTAATATTACTGGCTCATGTTACACTTGAAGAAACTGGTTCAGTCCTATTTTTCTGGCTTGGATTGGTGTTAGCAACAAAGCCTTAGGAACAGTGGAGAAGTGCCTGCCATTGTCCTCAGAGCCTGATTCAATCACTGCAACAGTGTACGCCCAAAAAACCCCTTCTGACTATAAAGACTTATATGTGTCAAGTGGGGAAAAGATTTCTACAATGAACTGGTGTGGCAATAACCTCATTCCTATCCTTTGGCCAACAATACCATAAATGCAGTGGTGTACTAGTAGTAATAGACGAGCACTGTGAACAAGTCCAGCTGCCCCTCCTGATCTTGGAGGCAAAGCAGCTTAATCCATAAATGTTTATATAAGGCCTTCTCTCACCAAGTGTAGTGGTGCATGCTGGTAATATCAGCACTTAGAAAGCAGAGGATGGAAGAGTGCCAGAAGTTCCAGGCCAATCAGGGCCATAAAGTGAGACCCTGTCTCAAAAACAAACAAAAACAAAACAAAACAAGACCCTACAAAAACAAACAAAAATAATAAGAAAATAAACAAGTTCTTCTCTTGTATGATTAGTGAATTTTGGCTCAGTATTTGCTTACTCAAATAATAAATGATATACCACTGGTTCAAAGTGCTAAATAAATAGCAGGAGACTAAGTATTTATACTACTTATGATGAATAATAAAAGAAGCCACTGAATTCTAGGAAGACAGCTGGATTAATGTGAATGGAAAGCAGATTCTATATATGTGATTATATTTTATCTGACAAACATTTAATAATTACATCACCTGTTGATCACTAAGGTTTCCTTGTACTAAGGAGTCAATGAAAATATGTTGACTGAAGTTCTTTCCTTTTCGTTCTTTGATTATTTTCTTTAAAATAGATTCCAATTGCACAAGGGCTTAGAGAAGAAAAATAAAGTTTAGAATGCAAGTATTTTAGAGATTAGACTTTCTAAAACTAATTCTGCACAATGTTACCATGTGAAGAATAAAACTTTCAGAGGTAGTAACTAATAATTTTTAAAAAGCTAACATATTTAAACTCATCTGCTCTGTCTTTTTTTGGTTAAATTTAAGATAAATACAAAAAACTGCATAAATCACATAAGGACAGTTGAAGGAATAATTATAAAGTGAGCACTCATTTTCATTATCAAGCATGTCAAGAAGTGAAACAATGCCAGCACCTTAGACTCCTCCAAACACACATGCCTCTCCCTTAATATTATCCACTTTCCTTTTAAATTCTGTCTTACCTCCACTTCTCTCAAATCAAGAATCACTCATTGGTAGACAGAAACAAATGTGAAATAATCAGAAAAGTAAATTCTGAAACCTAAAAGATATAAATAACTGATATCCAATCATCAATAAAATTATCCAAAGATATGTTTCAGTCTTGAGCTTATCTGACCTATATCATACCATTGGTGATGTTAGTAACTTGCTTTCCAGGAAAGACTGCTTCTTCACTTGGCTCCTAGGACTTGACAACTCCCTTAGTCTCCACACTTCCCTCCCACATTCCTTTCAACTCATTCTCAAGCCTCTCCCTCCCCTTTTTAAAAAATTACCTCTTAGCTCTTGAATTGCCCCCCACTTTATTGGGGGGTGCTTGTGTGTACCCTAGTTTCTTTTTAACTTTTTATCTTGAGATAGGGTCTTGTTAAGTTATGGAGGCTGCTTCTCACGTGGAACTTGGGATCCTCTGGCCTCCTCCTCCCAAATTGCTGGGATTACAAGCATGTACCACCTGTTTGGCAGCTCCTGAATTTCTTAATGACAGAATATCCAAGGACAAAGCTCACTTTATGGACCTCTTCCTATCTATATTTGCTACTTTGGTGATACTGATTTACTCTCTTACTCTTTTGTCGTTGCTGTTCTTTCTTTTCTGCTGCCCACCACCTGGTCCAAGCCACATTCTCTCTTAACTGCTTCACTACAATAGCCCCTTAATTAGTCCTCCTGCTTCTGCTTTGGGCCCCTAGTCAACTACAGGAGCCAGAGTGATATTTTTAAAACATGACTCAGATCATAACTGCTCCAAAATATCCACAGAGACTAGGGATATGGCTCACTGGTACAGTGCTTGCCTAGCATACACAAGGCCCTGGGATTGATACCCAGCACTAGAAAAAAACCCATGGCTTCTTTGGCTATTGTGAATATTATTATAGCTGAGCCTATATATTTTAGTTTAGTCTGCCTGCTTCCAAGAAACGAATTGATGCAGGACAGAATAAAACTATTAAAACGCATTATAATTAATCAACCACTAATAAAAAATACAGGACAAAAGAGTAAAACAAAATAATTTGGGGAAACTATCTTAAACTAAAATTGCTATTATTCTGTATAAATTTTATGAAGTTATAACACCAAATAATTTTGAAAATATTTTTACTCAATTTCATAATGACAAGAATTTTTTATGTTGCTATATTTTTAACAAATATCTGTGTAATATTCTATCATGTTGACATTATTTCCTTAGCAATTCTTACAGTGTTGGACACTTAGCTTGCTTTAGTTTTGTACTTGCAGAACTAGTACTACAAGCGGGGCGAGGTAATCCTAGTGACTCAGGAGGCAGAGGCAGGAGAATCGGAAGTTCGAGACCAGAGGCAGTCTGTGTAATTTAGCAAGACCCTGTCTCAAAAAGTAAAAACAATGGGCTGGGAATGCAGCTCAGTGGTACAGCACTTGCAAAGTATGCAAGCGTGAGACCCTGGGTTCAACCTCCAGTACCGGAGGAAAAAAAAAAAGAACTAGTAGTACAAGTAATAAATGCTAGGTGTGTAGCTTAGTGGTAGAGTGTTTGCCTAGTATGTGTGAGACGCTGGGCTTTAATCCCCAGTACTATATACACACACACAAAAAAATTCATGAACATTTTCTTCTTTTATATAATTTCACCCATTATTTATGACTCTTAGTGACCAACAGATCTGTCCTAGAAGAAGTGCAACCAGAGTGCTCTTTGGAAGCAACAATGGTCAGACTGTGTCTTACATATTTTGGATGTGTAGTCAGGAGAGATCAATCCCTGGAGACAGACATCATGTTTAGGAGAGTGGCAGGTCAATGAAAAAAAGGAAAACCCTCCACCAGATGGATCGACACAGTGTCTGCAACAATAGGCTTAAACTAAGATCGTGTGCCTGGCATAGAATTGGGAAGTGTTTTGATCTGCTGTACATAGGGTTGCTATGAGTTGGACTCGACTCGACGGAACCTAACAACAATAACAATGTGTATTATCAAATTACTTTCTTAGAATTATACTTTTATACTCCTGTGAATCCTGTATAGTATACCTATTCCATAATCAGTAAAGAGTTTCTTTCTATTTACTTATTGCTTTTTCCTTTCTTTTGTTGAAGAAAAACTCCCATTGTAGAAAATGTGAGAGAAAAAACATAAAGAGAGAAAATGTAAATAACCTATAATCTCACCATACACAGATAATCCTACTAAAACTGGGGCACATATCTTTTTGCCATTAAAAATTTAGAATTTCCAAACTTACCATCTTCATATTGTTTTTTCCGAGTTGTACTTTTATCGAGTGACCCGTCTAGAAAGCCTTTTCCAATCTCAGACCAAACCTGAAAATAGGAAAACATGTCTATTATCTACTACAAAGATTCTGTAAATAATGCAGAGCAATGTAAACTAGTAAGTAAAGAACTCCTTTCTCGCCAACAAATACAATAATTTAAGCTCTCTCTTTTCAGTGGGCTGCACGATCATTTACTCCATAGTTTCTGAGGATAGAGTTCAAATACATTTTAATGATTTCAGTCAAGGCATTTTCAAACTAATTGTAATTGGAATGTAAAAAGTTCCTTTCCTTAAAAGAAGTAAGAATTGAGAGGAAAAAAGACATGGCAACAGAGCAATTCCTCCTGAAAAAAACTTTAACTTGATGACAACTCAAATTCGGGGGAAAAACACAACACTGATTAGTCAATGCCTAAATATTTGAAAAATAATAGAGCTTAGTAAGAGCTCCAAACTCTTACCTTAAATTATATACATTTCAGATTATCTGAATATAAAAATATAAACTAGTGAGAGTACTATTAAAAAAAATAGTCAATTTTTATATTGTTGCTGTTAGCTGCTATGGAGTTGGGTCTGACTCATTGTGACCCCTGTAAGGTTTTCAATGGCTGATTATTTTCACTATTGCTTCTGGAGTGGATTGTTACATCCTTCTCCAGTTTTTGCGGTGCTGGAGATTGAACCTAGGTCCTCAGAGAGTGCGGAGCAGCACTCTACCAACTAAGCCAAACTCCAGCCCAATTTTTATATTAAGAATACACTAAAAGTATGAAAGGGCTTTCTACGTGTGACATAGAGCACAGGGTGGAACTCATAATGAAAAATTTGAACTGATTTAGCTACATAACAATGTTAACATTTGTGGTAATGAAAAAACAGTATAAATAAAAGTAAAAGCAAATAAAACAAAAAACAAAGCGCTCATATATTAGTAAGAAAAAAAAAACACATCAATAGAAATATTACAAAGAACATGAGCAAGCATTTCACAAAACAAACAGAAGCACTGAACAAAATTCCAACATGTTTTAACTTCACAAAAGATAAAAAATTATGTTTTAATCATGAAATGTCATTTATTTATTTATTACATGGCCAAATATTTAAAGAACCATCAATTTAAATATTAAAAACACAGGGAAAGAGTGCATTAAAATTGATAGAAAAATAACAGGGGCTGTGTGTGTGTGTGCGTGCAATGTGTGATACTGGGAATTGCTTGTAGGACGTTGCACTATGCAAGTGCTCTACCAATGAGCTAAATCTCTATTTTTATCTCTTATTTTTATTTTATTTTGTTATTTTTTAAAACTTTTATTGCAAAATAGGGTCTCCCAAGTTGCACAGGCTACCTCTGGCCTCAAACCTGTGATCCTCCTGCCTCACCCTTCTGTGTCACCAGGATTACAGACATGTCTCACCATGTCTGGCTTGGGGCAGGTTTTCAAAGAGCAGTTCAGGAATACAGTGTGCAACTGAATGTGAGGTGTACATTTTTTTCACATTTTAATACCTGTGAAATCAGTATGCATCCTACAACTGATGACATCTTCCAACTATTATCAGCAGTTACAAAGCCATTGTCATTGCCTCTGAATTCATAAACTGGTTACTATTCCTGGTGGCATGACTGAACAATGGCAATCTCCTGGTGTTTCAGCTATTTAGAAGACCATTTAAGGAAGTACATTAGGTCCTATTTGTGGTCTGAAGACATTCTTTGGCAACTTCTAGTAACATTAAAAAAATAATAGAAGTCCCGTGTGGTGGCTCACGCCTGTAATCCCAGTGACTCGGGAGACAGAGGCAGGACTGAGGTTATACAGAAGGAAAGAAAAAGGAGAAGGGAAAAAAACCATGATTAAAAACATGCAGGATAGGTAGCACCAGACAGAAGAAAATCCTGGAAACAATAGTGGAAATCCCTTTTTGAAAATGTTCTCTCATGCGTTGTGGTGAAGAGGCCTGTAACCCCACCACTTAGGAGGTGGTGGTAGGAGGATTATGAATTTGAGGCCAGCTTGGGCTACACAGTAAGTCTGAGTTAGCCTGGGCTACAGAGCAAGTCTCTGTCTCAAAAATAAATAAATAAGTAAATACATGAATAAAACAAAATAAAAAGGTTAAATAAACAAACAAAAAGCTTAGATGGGGCAGCATGTGCTGGTAATCCCAACACTCAGAAATCTGTGTGTGGCTGAAGGATGGTGAGCTCGAGGATAATCTACACAGTGAGACCTTTTCTCAAACAAACAAACAAACAAAAAAGCAGCTCTCTCCTCAACATGAAAAAGCCCCGACACCAACAATTAAGTAATCTGGCATAGTGGTGCACATGCCCGTAATCCCACTCAGGAAGCAGAGACATCAGGATCACAGATTCAAGGCAAGAGGCAGCCTATATTACTAAGCATGACCCTGTCTCCAGATAAAAAGGGGCTAAAGATGCTGTACAGTGATAAAGCACTTGCAAAGTATGTACAATGCTGTGGGTTCAATCCTCTAGTACTACACAAAACAATCAAGTCAAAAATTGATTCTTAACCGGGTGTGGTGGCACCTGCAATCAGAAGGCTGAGGCAGGAGTATCAAGAGTTTAAGGCCAGACAGAGTTACATCATGAGACCCTGTCTCAAAGCAAAAAAAAAAAAAAAAAAAAGATATTTAAAAAATTCTCTAACCAATTTATTTTGCCTAGGTATATAAAAGGGGTCTACTTTGGAAAGTGGAATTTAAAGTTTTTCTACTTTCATTTTCACGTGTCTGGATATGTGAAAGTTTTATGACAAAGTGTATCTTTAAATTAAAAACTTTTTAAAATTTATCAAATCTATTTTTTTGTGTGTGTGGTATTTAGGATTGAATCCAGGGCCTCCCACATGCTATGCAAGCGCTCCAACTCTGAGCTGCATCCCCTTCCCTTTTTAAATTTTTTGTCTTGAGACAAGGTCTGATTAATCTGCACAGGTTACCTCTGGCCTTGAACTCATGATCCTCCTGCCCCAGCCTCCCAAGTAGCTGGGATTGTAAGTGTGTGCCATGTCAGCTGGCTCAAAGTGTATTTTTTAAAAATCAAGAGTAATAAAACCATTTTAATGAAAAGGTGTAATATTAAAGAGTGACTTGCATAGTGCAAGGTCCTACAATCAATCCCCAGTATCACACATTGCACATCCTACAGTTCCTGGGGATTTTTGGTTTGAACACATTATCACTGCTACTCAACCTGTTTTTATATATTTAAACAATATAAGGAATAATTTCTCTGAAATATGGTAGAGCCAAGTGGTCCAAATATGACTTCAATCAAATAAAGTAATCTAATATTAAGACTCATTTTTTTAAAAAGGAGAATAAATTCCACATGTGAATCTAGAAAAGGCAAACAGTAATTCAATTTTAGATTGAATTAGCCTTGCTTCTAGTCATATTCACTTCACTAGCATTTTCATGCTCCATTGACTTGTTGAACTCCTTTCTACATAGGACATAATCTAGTTCTACTAAATACAGCTTTTCTCCCGGCCAGCATGGGCTATGTAGCCAAATCCTGTCTCAAAAATCTACAGTAGCTGGGAGCAGTGGTGCATGCCTGTAATCCCAGAGACTCAGGAGGCAGAGGCAGGAGGATCACAAGTTCTAGACCGGAGGCAGTCTGCATAATTTAGCGAGACCCTGTCTCAAAACGCAAAAAGGGCTAGGGGTGCAGCTCAGTGATACAGCACTTGCAAAGCATGCAAGCACAAGGCCCTGGGTTCAACCCTGAGCACTGCAAAAAAAAAAAAAAAAAAAAAAGCCTACACTAACAAAAAAGTACAAACAATAGAAAGGGATGAGCATGGTGGTGCCCATGTGTAATTCAATCACCTGGGAGGTAAAGGCAGGAGGTTCCCAAGATCAAGATCAATACCACCTGGGCAACACAGAGTTCCAGGCCAGTCTAGGCTACCCAGCAAGACCCTGTATAAAAATACAAAACAAAAGAAAATAATAGAGCTTTCCTAATTATAGGATTCAATATTAGTTGTGTAGCATACCAGCTAAAGATTAACACAAAATTTCCTTCCTTTTTCTTTCTTTCTCTCTCTCTTTTCTTTTTTTTGGTTGGGGGGGCAACGACTGGAGGGTTGAGGGCCTTGCACATAATTTGCAAGTGCTCTCCACTGGGCAGCACCCTCATACCCCCGTCCCCTCTTTTTAATGTTTTATCTTGAAACAAGGTCTCTAAGTTACATTGGCTGCCTCTGTCCTTAAACTGGCAATCCTATTGCCTCAGCCTTCCGAATTATTGGGATTACATGTGTGCACCACTGTGCCTGGCTTAACATGAAATTTCTTTAGTCATATACTTTTTATATTTCAAAAAGTATTTGCTTAAAAAAAGCAATCTGCCAGGTGCTGTGGAACACAACTATAATCCTAGTGGCTCAGGAGACTGAGGGAGGAAGATCACAAGTTCAAAGCCAGAGGCAGTCAATACAACTCTTGAGACTCTGTCTCAAAATAAAATAATAAAAATAAAAAAGGGTTGGGGATACAGCTCAGAGGTGGAGCACTTGCCTCGCATGCATGAGGCCCTGAGTTTAATCCACCAGTACTGAGGGGAAAGAAAGACCAGTTTTTTAAAAAGAAGCAACAATTATTTTTGCTTGCATTGTTTTTCTTAGCTCCAAAGAAGCTTAAACCTTCTTGTGAGGCAAAGTCAGCATTCAATAAGACAATATGATGAATGGATTACTTTAAATTTGGTCCTACACTTTACCATGCCATGATTCTTCTGGAAGCGAATGACTTCCTGGTCATCTTCAAATGTACTACCCAGTACCAACTGTGTAACAGACTTCATAGCAAAACCAAGCATATGCTGGCTGAGAGGTACATGCTGGGTCTCTGGGTAGGACAGCCATTTATCTAGTAATTCTTCTGAAAGCTGAAGAGAATAGAAAACCATAATTATTTATTATTCCTCTCACTAAATCTTAGAAGAACTCAGCAAATAAATTCATTTCATAGCATATAGAGCTCAACTCTATAACCAAAATAAGCATCTAGGTATTTCAGACTCTGGCTCCATCTATGAATACATCTTCAATGGTTCAGGTTTAGCTCTGTTAAAGGGTTGATTTTTTAAAATAAAACAAAATCATCACCACAATAACAAAAATAGAAAATATAAGTTAAAAATTCAAACGCAAAAAATATGATGCCTAATAGTAATTAAAAAGATCAAAATACTATTATCTAACTAAAAACTGCAGAGGTTCACTGGGTGCAGTGGGACATGCCTATAATCCCAGTGACTGAGGAGGCAGAGCCAAGAGGATCTCCAGTTCGAGGCCAGATGCAGCCCAGTAGTAGAGCACCTGCAAAGTAAGTACAAGACCCTTGGTTCAATGCCAAGTACTAGGGAAAAAAAAAAAAAATCAGAGGATCACCCAGAGTGCCTAAGATATAAATAATCAACAAACATGAATAGGTAAAAGTCCCAGACCTGCTTTAATTCAGTAACAGGAACCTGTCAGAACCTTTTTGTCATTCCTCCATTCACCAAGTACTGATTAAATTCCTTGTGGAATAAAAACAGTATGTAGAAAAAGATAAGCTTTGGGATCAGAAAAAACTTGATTTTACTTCTGGTTCTGTCACTTAGAATATGACTTTGGGCAATTTGCTTAACCTAAAGTTCAAGTGCCTCAACAATTAAGTTGGTATGATACCTCTTACCTTGCATGGTTGCTATGATAGGGATAATTAGACCCATGACATATAATATGATAAAAGTTTTGTGAGATAATATACATAAAGTCCATAACATGTTAGGAAATCAAGTTAAGCTCCTTTTCCGTATTAACCCTATGAAAGATTCATCATAGTATAAAGAATTAAACTTTATGAGAAACAGAATATTCAAAGTGAAAACACTTAGCATTACGTAAGTTTATACTTATGGGAGAAAGATGTGGCAATCTACTCCCAAGGCAATCCCAAAACAATCAGCCACTGAAAACCCTGTCAGGGTCGCTATGAGTCGAACTTGACAGCACCTAGCAACAAGTTTGTACCTAAAGTGAAACATCTGGAAGATAAAACTTATTTTAGGGAAAAGAGAAGGGACTCTATAATGATTCCAAAGTATCAAGATTAATGAATTGAAGAAGTTAAGAAATTTTAAAAGAATTTGCAGATTTGGATGAAGTTATGAACAAAATGGGGAAATAGCAATTAAAATATAACATAACTATATAACTTAAAAATTACTTTCAGGCTGGAGGTGTACCTCACTGATAGTGTGCATGCCTAGTGTGCACAGGCCCTGGGTTGGAACCCCAGCACCACAAAATACATATATACATATGTACATACATACATACATACATACATACATAAAATCATACATATATACGTACATAAATATATAAATAAATAAATTTTACTTTCATGTTACCAACAATGTAATTCAAAATACACTGGCCCTCTCTTTATCTACTTTTCAGCTAGTCCAAAAATATTAAATGGATGATTCCACAAATAAACAATTCACAAGTTTTAAATTGTACACTGTTCTGAGTAGCATGATGAAACCTTACACCATCCCACTCTCCTGCTTAGGATGTGAATCATCCCTTGATCCAATATATCCATGCTGTATACAAGACCCTCTAGATAGTCACTTAGCAGCCACCTTAGTTACCAGATCAACTGTTGCAGTACTTCCATACTTGTATCCAAGTAGCCTTTATTTTTCCTTAACAATGGCCTCAAAGCCCAAAAGTAGTGATGCTAGCAATTCAGATATGTCAAAGAGAAGATAAAAGTTTTTGACTTAGGGGAACAAACTGTGTGCTGAGATTGCTAATATCTACAGCACAGTAAGATATGTTGAGAGACAGAGAGACCACATTCACATAACTTTTACTATAGTATATTATTATAATTGTCCCACTTGATTGTTCTTATTAATCTCTTACTACACTTAACTCGGGGCTGGGATTTAGCTCAGTTGGTAGAGTGCTGCTCTATAGTCTCTGAGGTCCCGAGTTCAATTCCCAGCACCGCAAAATGGGAGAAGGACGTGGCAATCCACTCCCAAGGCAATCCCAAAACAATCAGCCATTGAAAACCCTATGAAGGTCGCTATGAGTCGGACTCGACTCGACAGCACCGAACAACAACAACACTGAACTTATAAATTAAACTTTATGATAGGTAAATATGTATGCCTGCAGCGGTAGCCCTGTGGCATCCGATCCCCTCAGATCTCGGAAGATAAGCAGGGTCGGGCCTGGTTAGTACCTGGATGGGAGACCGCCTGGGAACATCAGAAGCTGTAGGCTTGGGAGAAGGACCTGGCAATCCCCTCCCAAAAATCAATCTGCCATCGAAAACCCTATGAACAGCAGAGAAGCACTGACAATAGTGTTTCCCCTGTTGTACGGAGGGTCACTATGAGTCGGATACCGACTCGACGGCACCTAACAACAACAACAACAAATATGTATAGAAAAAAACCACAGGATATATAAGGCTTGGTATTATATGAGTTTTCAATTGTCCACTGGGGGTCTTAAAACATGCACTCCTAAGAAAAAGGGGATTTTTATACCAGGGACTCCAGAAACGTGCATGCCCAGAGGTGGGGCACATGCTCAGAAAGGGTCTAAGAAGATCCTGAGCTTTCACATTTGGCAAGCTTCAGGATCTGCTTAAGTAGGAAATAAAAGCTAAAGTAAGTTTGTAAGGGGTCTGGATAAGTGTTAAAGTAGGTTTTCAACAAAAAGCCAATCTACAAACACTGGGAGAACATTTTTTTCTGTTCTCTCTCTCCCTCTCTCTCTCTCTCTCTCTCTCTCTCTCTCTCTCTCTCTCTCTCGTACATGCTAAGCAAGTATACCACCATGAAACGGCACCAGTAGGTCCCTTTATTTTTGACACAGGGTTTCACTAAGCTGCACAGGCTGCCTCTGGCCTCAAACTCACTGCCTAAGTCTCCTCAGTTGCTGGGATTACAGGCATGTACCACAGCACCCAGCTAAAAGAGCTCTTTACTTACAGTGCTGGAGTTCCAACCTAGGGCCTTGCAAGGCAAGCACTCTATCGCTAACCTACATTCCCAAGTTTTTGTTTTTTTTTTCCTTCTTTTATTAGCCTCAAGCTTTCTAGGTAAATTTGTCAAAACACTAGATGACCAAAAGGAATTAATAGAAACTGTCCATGAGGACGCTCAGGCATTGGACAAACTAAAAAAAGACTTCTAAATCAACTATCTTAAATATGTTCAAAGAGCAGAAGGAAATCATGGGCAAAGAACTAGAGGAAAACAGGAGAATGTCTCTACAAATAAAAGAGCATCAATAAAGAGAAAAACTTTAAAAGGCACCCCATGGAGTCTGGAGTTGAAAAGCACAACTGAAATGAAAAATCTCACTAGTCGAATTCAATGGTGGATCTGAGCAGGGAGAAGAAAGAACTGGTGAATTAATTGAAAGAATAAAGTTGGAAGACTTACCCTGTCTGACTTCAAGATTTATCATGTAGCCACAGTAATCAAGACATTGTGGTTCTGACATTAGAATAGACAAACAGATCAATGAAAAAGAAGAACATCAAAAAAGAGACCAAACAAGCATGGCCAAAAAATTTTGGCAAAGGTTCCAAAAAACTCTATGGGATCATCTTTCCAACAAGTAAATAGATATATAATAAAACTGGACGCTAACTGTAGTTCACATGGTATACTAAAATTAACTGGAAAAGCATCATAGAAAAAATATGAGCAAAAAAAATGAAAAAATTTATAGTGGAAAACATTAGACAAAATTCCTTGAGATTCTGACAAGACACCAACCACTAAAACCAAAAATAAATAAATAATATTTCACCAAAATTTAAAACATTTGCCCTTTAAAAGATACTATTTGGAAATGAAAAAGCATGGATGGAGTTGGAAAAAATATTTCCAAAATATATATCTGACAAAGGACTGGCATCTACAGTATTTTAAGAACTCTGAAAACTCATCAATAACAAACAAACCAAGTTTGTGGGACTTTATTATATCAGCTCTAACAAATACACAACTGGACTGCACCTAACAACAATGAATAATGCACTATTCTCTCTCTCATTCTGTGTGTGTGTATGTGTGAGTGCGCATGCGTGCGTGCATGTGTGTATGATGCTCAGGATCAAACTCAGGGCCTTGCAAGTGCTAGGCCAAGTGCTCTATTATTGAACTACATCCCCAGCCCTAAACCATCTTAAAATCAATTCCCTACAACTATGTCATCTTCCTTAGCGTTTTCACTCTAATCCATGATATAGCTTTGCTATCATTTATTTAGTTTCTTCTCTATTACTGGACATTTAAGGCTTTTCCACTTTCTTCTATAACAAATAGTAATCTTTGTACATACATCTGTATGCATTTGGCTCCCTTAGGTGTGAAATTGGTGGGTTAAGAAGTAATTTTTTGAACCGAGAGTGGTGGCATACTCCTATAATTCCCACACTTTGGAGGTATAGGCAAGGAGGATCACAAGTTCAAGACCGGCCTGGGCTACACAGTGAGACCCTGTCACAAACAAATAAAGTAGTTTTTTAAGCTTTTGATATATATTTCCATGCCACCTCCTGAAACCATATATCAATTTATCTTATCAGCAGTATAATTTTGAATTACCACACCTTTGATAGCATGAGGTACTGTTATTTTAAAATACCTCTGTGGGTCTAACATTAAAAAAAAAAAACCTCAACATTACTTTAATTGGCTCATTTTGTCTTTAATTCTTAGTATAATTTAGACATTTCTTATATTTAACAGCCATTTATATCTTCCTCCATGTAGCACATACTCTCTTTTAAATCACCTTTCTATTGGAATTTGTATCTTTTTCTTTTTTCTTTTCTTTTCTTTTTTTTTTTTTTTTGCGGTACTAGGGTTAAACCCAGGGCCTCGCGTTTGCATGCTCTGCAAGTCTGGACCACTGAGCTGCACCCCCAGCCCATTTTTTTACTTTTTGAGACAGGGTCTCGCTAAATTACGCAGACTGCCTCTGGTCTGGAACTTGCGATCCTCCTGCCTCTGCCTCCCGAGCCACTGGGATTACAGGCGTGCGCCACCGTGCCAGGCTTGTATCTTTTTCTTAACATTGTGTGTTTCACGTATCTAATTTTAAAATGAGCTGGGATTTAGCTCAGTTGGTAGAGTGCCACTCTGTAGTCTCTGAGGTTCCAGGTTTGATTCCCAGCACAGCAAAAATGGGCAAAGGACGTGGCCATCCACTCCTGAGGCAATCTCAAAACAATCAGCCATTGAAAACCCTATAAGGGTCACCAAGAGTCTGGACACAACTCAACGGCACCTAATAACAATAATATTAAAATGAAATCCACTTTCATTCACTCAAAAATGAGTAATAGGTAGTCAAACATTTCTCTTGTGATCTTTTCCTCTGTAAGACAATATGCATGGGGGAAAAAAAGGCTACAAGTGATTCCCTAAATACTAAAGATTATTCGTGGGACAATATGTTAGCTAGTAGAAATTTTAACTGCGACTGTGTAAAGTCTTTGTTTCCCTTCTTTTTCTTTTTTTTTAAAGCCATGACCATAGAAATTGTGTTCCCAATACCGTCGTCACCTAGGTAACAAACTGAATTGCAACTTGATCATGCCTTAATCCATTTGTTTTATAGTACTCTCCAAAGTAATGCAAATATCATAAATGACTCATCCAACGTTTTCCAGTACTCTAGGCAAACATATGTAATACATCTGCTAGAAGATTATATGAATCCTTTCTAGTTCGTGAATCCTGACTACATTAGGTGGGAATTCTATTGAATTTCATTTAATAGTTCATTATTACACATGAACTTACTATTGTTAGAAATGTTCAAATACAAGACAAATGTTTTCCCTTCCTAATAGACATCTTTCATAAAAGAGAATATGAAAATATATCCATGCTGTAATATTCTTTTATCACTATAATTATACACATCATATGTATATGATACATAAGGCTGGGTTTTAGCTCAGTTGATAGAGTGCTTACTCTGAGGCCCTGGGTTTGATCCCCAGCACTGCAAAAATGGGAGAAGGACCTGGCAGCCCACTCCCAAAACAATCAGCCATGGAAAAGCAGAGAAGCACTGACAGTGCCAGCCACGGCATAGTGTTGGGGAGTGTTTCGTTCTGTTGTACGTAGGGTTGCTATGAGTCAGACTCAACTTGAGGGCACCTAACAACAACAACAACAAATGACATATAAACTGTAAATAACCCAAAAATGTGTGCTATAGTCTTACTATGCATCCTAAATAAGGACATAATGACTTACAGACATCTTCAGAATGTTCACATTAAAATACTATGCTAATTTCCACTAACATAACATTATATAACAGAAAAATAGCCAGGGATGGTGAGGCACACTTATAATCTCAGCACTAAGAAGGCAGGAGGATCTACAAAAGTTCAAAGCTAGTCTAAGCTACACAGTGAGACTTTGTCTCAAAAAATACCAGAAAAACAAAAACAAAACAAAAGATTAGGATAAGGTTATACCTGGACATAGTCATATGTTTCAACAGACAAGATTTTCTTTTTTCTTTGCGTGGTGACACAAACCCGTAATCCTACCACTTGGGAAGCAGAGACAAGGAGGATCACAAGTTCAAGGCCATCCTGGGTTACATAGCAAGTTCCAGGCCAGGGGCTACATAATAAGACCCTGTCTCAACAGTTTTTTTTTTTTTTTTTCCTGAGACAGACAAGATCTCACTGTATAGCCCAGGCTGAATTCTAACTCATTTTCCTCCTGTCTCAGCCTCCAAAGTACTGGTATTCCAGGTGTGTGCCACCATGCCCAACTTCAACAGATAAAATTTTGTAGTATATATCAATTGTTCAGGGGGAAAAAATACTTTTTGAAAACAAGTCATTAGGTAACTATTTAGTAATTATTATGAAATTATTGAAATTTCAGAAATGCAAATAATTTTTGATTCCACCTTGTATTAGGGTATTAGCCATAATACTAAAGAAGATTAAAATAAAGTTAGCCAAGCAAAACTGTACCCCAAGGGAGGAGAACCAACCTATAGAAAGGCAATGTAGCCTTATGGATAAGTATATAAGCTCTGGAGCGAGGCTGACTGGGACTAGATCCTAATCCTACTATTTATTTACTAGTTGTATGACTTTGGACAAGCTACTTAACCATTTTGTGCTTTATTTTCTTTATTTCTAAAAAAGAAAAGATAAAGTTCTTATGAGGATTAAACAAGCTAATACAAGTTATTAAATCAATTAACTCAGTAAATGTGGCTATTAATTAAGCAAATTCTGGACAGTAGCCATAAATTTTAAAATTGAGAAATACTTGTTTAATTAGAATATAGCCCAAAAGTCATAGGAAAATACAGAATTAAAGCATAAAAGACAGGAGTTACACTTACAGAATTTAAGTGGCGGTTTACACAGCCTTGAAGCAAAGATGGCCAGGACGGGAAGGGGTCACAATTCATAGGATGAAGTTGAGAAGATTAAAATCATTAGATGATTTAGTCATAATGCAGAACTCAGATCTGGAAGAAAGAAAGAAAAGAGAAATAGAAGAAAAAAGAGAAAAAGAAAGAAGGAAAGAAAGAAAGAAAGAGGCAGGGAGTGAGAGAGGGAGGGAGCGAAGGAAGTTAAGGGAGGGAGGGAGGAAGGAAGGAAAGAAAGAAAAGCCAAAAGGTTTACTGTGGCAATAGGAATGATACAACTTATTTTAAGGCAATAACAATGGTAAATAATGCTGGCTATTCTACCTGATCTTAAAGAAAACACTGGTCAGTAGGAGGAAGATGCTCCTCAATAGTGTTCTTGCTGATCATTCATTTAATTGCTATTTCTTTTTTGTTTGTTCATTTTTCTGAAGCAAGACCTCACTAAGTTGTACAGGCTGGCTTCAAACTTAGAATCCTTCTAGCTTCAACCTCCCAAGTAGATGCAATTACAGGCACACAACACTGCACATGGCTTCTAATTACAACTTCTGACTAATAACCGACTGAAGTATCTGGTTTATGTTACTCAGTTGACAATAAATCTGAAGCAGATTCCTCACATGGAGACCCAGACTATGACCAAAAGCTTGAAAACACCATGCCAAGAAACATATGGAAAGTGGGAAACAATTTTGTCCTTGTATTTGTCTTAAGACTGGGGAGGAAGAGAAAAGAATGGAATACAAAAAATAACTTACCACTAACTACTAAATTACTGGTAAAGAGAAAAAAGGAATGGAACACAACAACAAGACAGACTGAATGTCTGGAAAATAGAGGCTGTCATGAAAAATAAGGGACGTGGGCTGGAGGTATAGTTCAGTGATAATGTGCTTGTCTAGCATGCATGAGGCCCTGAGTTGGATCTCTAGTATCACAAAAAATTAAGTGAAAAGATAAAGGAAGTTAGAATTACTTAGTTTGAAACACAGAGGACAGAATAATTAAGGGATTTAACAATAACATTACTGAAAAGAAAAAGGCACTTCTATTATTACTGAAACCAAATCAAAGAGAAGTAGGCTAAATTCCCTGGAGATATATACAATTAAATACAAAATATTTCTTACTAAAACAGGCTAGGTGTTCAAACAGAATAGAAAAGAAGATTCTGACAGGTAGATGCTTAGAAAGAGTCAACATACCTGCTTCTGTGCACAGTGACAGGAACCATTATGGCTATCAAAGAAGGCAATCTGAGAGGTGTACTGAACATGCTGTGTACAGCCAATATAGAACATTGAGATACAGGATGTAAATGTTAACAATGAGACAGTAGGAAAGAGTACAGAAGTCTCTTGAGAGCCCTGTGAATTTTGGCTACCAGTTATAAATGAGAAGAGGAAAGGATAGAAACTAATCAGCTGGCAATCATAGTGGTTTAGTCTGTAGACACAAAACTGTACAGAGAGGAACCAATGTATTAATTAATGCCTATGGTAAACTCGCCTGCAGCCGTAGTCCTGTGGCATCTGATCCCGTCAGATCTCGGAAACTAAGCAGGGTCAGGTCTGGTTAGTACTTGGATGGGAGACTGCCTAGGAACACCAGGTGCTGTAGGCTTGGGAGACAGACCCGGCAACCCACACCCCCACAAAAAAAAAAAAAAAAAAAAAAAAATCAATCCACCATTGAAAACCCTATGAACAGCAGAGAAGCACTGACAAGAGTATTTCACCTGTTGTATGCAAGGTAGCTAACAACAACAACAACAACAACATGGTAAACTCAGCAAATCAGTCTCAAGTCTCATACAGAAAAAAACGAGTTCCAAATAGAAGTCTCATAAGAAAAAAATGGTATTAAACACTTACCAAATGTTATTTTTTATCTTGTTTTGTTTTTTGAGACAGGGTCTCACTGTGTTGCCCAGGCTGGACTTGAACTCATGGGTTCAAACGATCTTTCTGCCTCGGCTTCCTGGGTAGCTGAGACTATAGGCCCATGCCACTGTGCCCAGGTTAAGTGTTATTTTTTTTTTTATTTGTTTGTGTGTTTCTGAGACAGGTTCTCACTATGCAGCCCAGGCTGACCTCAAACTCAAGATCCTTCTGCCTTTGCTTCCAAAGTGCTAGAATTACAGAGATGCTGGGGATTGACCCTAGGGCCTTGTCCATGCTAAGCAAGTACACTACCACTAATGTGCATTCTCAAGCCCTTTTATATTTTTCATTTTCAGACAGGGTCTTGCAAAGTTGCACAGGCTGCCTCTGGTCTCCAACTTGGTATCCTCCTATCTCATCCTCCCAAGTCATTGGAAAGATAGCATGCACCACAGCACCCTTCTCAAAGGTAATTTTTTAGTGATTACTATAAAGAATCTAAGGTCTGCAGCCATAGCCCCCTGGCATCTGATCCCACCTGATCTCAGAAGCTAAGCATGGTTGGGCCTGGTTAATCCTTAGAAGGTAGACTGCCTGGGAATACCAGGTGCTGCAGGCTAGGGAGAAGGACCTGGCAACCCACACCCAGAACAATCCACTATTGAAAATCCTATGAATAGCAGAGAAGCACTGACAATAGTGCCGGGCATGGCACAGTGTTGGGGAGCATTTCATCTGTTATACATAGGGTCACTCTGAGTTGGACCCAACTCAACAGCACCTAAAAACAATGACAATAAAAAAAGACTCAATAAAGTAAGGGCCTCTAGACCACATATTTTAATAATTCAAAAAAGTTAGAGGGCTGGGTTTGTAGCTGAGTGGTGAAGTGCTCACTTAGCATGTACAAAGCCCTAGGTCAATCCTCAGCATCACAAAACAAAAGTTATACAAGTGCTTATATTGTGCAATCAGAACATTTTAGGGAGGAATAAACAAAGAGGAGGAAGAGAAACTAAAACTGACCAGCTGACCAAATGGCTGTTCTATACTAAGCACTGCTAGGCTGTTTAAAAATCATGTTCTCACTGGTATAATGTCCAGGATTTACTTTAAAATAATTCAGAGAAGAGAAAGGAAGTGAGTGGGGGTATAGATGCAATAAGATTTAATTTAAACTAACAATTATTAAACTTTGGTGATGAGGATATGGATGGTCATATACCATTTTAGCTTTTTTTTTTTTCCTTTGAGGCAGGGTCTCTCTATGTAGCCCAGGTTGACCTAAAACTCATAATTTTCCTGCCTCTGGCTCCTAAGTGCTATGATTAAAGGCATGTAGTACCACATCCAGCTCCTGTCATATCTCCTGCCAACTTTGTGTGTGTGAGTGTGTATGGTGCTGGGGATTGAATCCTGGACTTAGCCCATGCTAGGACCTTGCTCATGCTAGGCAAGCATTCTACCACTGAGCTACATCCTCAACCCTACTGTTCTGATTTGGTTTCTTCAAAAATTTGCATTAATTAAAAATTATTTAATCTATATGACAGTAAGCAGGGTGGGTTTGTACATTTGTGAGTGAATGTGTGCTTAATTCTTAAAGAATAAAGATAACTTCAACCAAATGAGAGAGATACAGGCCCATCAACTATAAAGACCCTGCACAGAAAAGAAAATGCATTAGCCAGGTAGGAAACATTAAAACAGGAGGCAGTTTCAGAGGAGCAGAAATTATATAAGCAAAGAGGAATGTTAATAGAAAAGAAGAATGTAGAGGGAGCGCAGCAAATACATGGCAAGAAAAACTTATCAAGAAAAGTGAAGGAAAAGGTATTTCTTGGGTAGTTACTGTCTTCTAAGACTATTAAAATCTCACTCAAGTAAAATTTTGCTAAAGGTCATTCAAAAGCAACTGCAGCAGTATATACACAGGGAAATTCCAGAAAATCAAACCAGATTCAGAAGAGGGAACCAGAGACATCACTGCTGATGTCAGATGGATATCAACCAAAACCAGAGAATACCAGAAAGATGTCTATCTATGTTTAATTGACAATACAAAGGCATTCCACTGTGTAGATCACAACAAATTATGGATAACATTGCAAAGAATGGGAATACCAGAAAACTTAATTGTACTCACAATGAATTTGTACATGGGCCAGGAGGAAGATGTTCAAACAGAACAAGGAAACACTGACTGGTTTAAAGTCAAGAAAGGTGTACATTAGGGCTGTATCCTTTCACTGTACCTCTTCAATCTCTATGCTGAGCAAATAATCCAAGAAGCTGGACTTTATGAAGACGACCGTGGCATGAGGAGTAGAGGAAGACTCATTAAAAACTTGTATTATGTAGATGACACAACTCTGCTTGCTCAAAGTAAAGAGGATTTGAACCATTTACTGATGAAGATCAAAGAAC
The DNA here is from genome assembly GCA_007922755.1 of Pedetes capensis. NCBI lineage: Eukaryota > Metazoa > Chordata > Mammalia > Rodentia > Pedetidae > Pedetes > Pedetes capensis. The sequence continues at coordinate 163,573 of VMDO01002520.1, forward strand.
ACAGCATTCAGTATGGATTGCACCTCAACATCAAGAAAACAAAGATCCTTACAACTGGGTCCATAAGCCACTTCATGTTAAATGGAGAAAAGATTGAGGTTGTCCAAGATTTGACTTTACTTGGTTCTACAATCAACACCCATGGAAGTAGCAGTCAAGAAATTAAAAGTCGCATTGCATTGGGAGCTGCTGCAAAAGGCCTCTTTAAAGTGCTCAATAGTAAAGATGTTACATTGAAGATGAAGGAGTACCTGACTCATGTCATGGTATTTTCAGTTGCATCATATGCTTATGAAAACTGGATGTTGAATAAGGGACACAGAAGAAGAATTGATGCTTTTGAATTATGGTGCTGGAGACAAATATTTAATATACCATGGACTGCCAGAAGAACCAACACATCTGTCCTAGAGGAAGTGCAACCAGAGGACTCCTTGGAAGCAAGGATGGCTAGACTGAGTCTTACGTATTTTGGACATGTCAGGAGGTACTAATAACTGGAGAAGGACATCATGTTTTGGGGAGTGGTTGTTGTTGTTATTAGGTACTGTTGAGTTGGTATCCAACTCATAGCGACCCCACGTACAACAGTCAAAACACTATTGTTAGTGCTTCTCTGCTATTTATAGGGTTTTCAATGGCTGATTGTTTTTTGGGACTGGGTTGCCAGGTCATTCTCCCAAGCCTACAGCACCTGGTGTTCCTAGTACTAACCAGGCCTAGTTCCAAGTTCTAACCAGGCCCAACCCTGCTTAGCTTCCAAGATCTGACGGGATCAGATGCCACAGTGCTACGGTAGGTCAATGAAAAAGAGGAAAACCCTCAACTAGATGGACTGACACAGTGGGTCCAACAATAGGCTTTAATATAAAAAGAGATTGTGTGCCTGGCCCAGTGTCGAGGAGTGTTTCATTCTGTGGTATATAGGGTCACTATGAGTCCCACCTGACTCAATGGCACCCAACAACAAGAAGAAGACCTATTTTGAGGTATTTTATGTAATCTTCCCAGCAATTTGTAACCTGGATATTATCATCCTGAATTTACAGACAAGGAAATAAAAACTCAGAAAGGTCAAGTAACATGATCATATATATGATCATGCAGACACTAAATACCAAAATTCAAAGCCTCTTCTACCTGATGCCCAAGACTGTCATTGTACACTGGTGCCATTTCCCAAGGAATCACATTAAATATACTACAAAATAAGTGGCTTTGTTTGAAGAGATTGGGGGATATGAAAGGAAAACATATTCCAAGAATGAAGAGAGAGAACAAAATTTATTTAGTTTTGTTTAGTCAGTATATTCAGACTGGCATGGAAGTTGAAAGAGGGTGTATAGGGGAAATATACTTAATTAACTGGAAAGTGAAGTAGAATTAATCAGACAAGGGTGGGAAAAATGTTTCAGAAAAGAAAATAGCAAGAGTAGACCCAAGGAGGTACAAGAAAAAGTCAAAATGAACTTTAAGCTGACCAGTATACCTTCTGTGATTTAACAAATTTTTACTGAGGGCCTGCTCCATACCAAGAGTCAAGTATTCAGTAGTAATCAGAATAGAATAGTCCCCATTTTAATGGAGCACTTTAGTGAAAAGAAAGACATTCAAAGAATTACACAAAATTTAATTACAAACTGGGAAAAGTTTTATGAAGGAAAGTCATGGAGTGCCTACCTAAGAGGGGGACTTTCCCAGGGGTAGTGGCATGATCATAGATAGCTTCCCAGAGGAAGTGACATTTAAACTGGGAGTTGAAGAATGAACACACATTAACTAGGTATGTACACAATTACGAGGGATACTCCAGGCAAAGAGAGTAGCATATGCAGCGGCTTTGAGATAGGAGGGAACAAATAGTGTCTGAAGAAATAAAAGGTAAATGTGGCTAGAGTATACACACAAATGGGGACATGGGAAACAAGCCTGCAAAGGTAGGGAGGCTAAATCACACTTAGTCTTCAAGAACACATTTAAAATTTTGGAGTTTGTCCCAAGAACAAAAGAAGTCTGTGAAGGCTTTTGGTCAAGGAAGTATCAAAATAAGATGTATATTTTGAAAGTATCTATTCTTAGGGGCTTGGGACCTAAAATCCACAGATATCAAAGGGTATGTTCATAGAATCCAGTGATCCTTGAATTCAGATGAGGGGGAAAACTCTTTTTCACTAAACTCTAAATAAAAACTTAGCATTTTATTTGATTGTGATTATTGTGTTGTTGTTGTTGTTAGGTGCCGTCGAGTCGAGTCCGACTCATAGCGACCCTATGTACAGCAGATCGAAACACTTGCCGATTCTGTGCCAGGCAAACCATCTTATTTATGTTTAAGCCCATTGTTGCAGACACTGTGTTAATCCATCTGGTGGAGGGTTTTCCTCTTTTCCGTTGACCTGCCACTCTTCCAAAC
>VMDO01002521.1:0-66386 GCA_007922755.1 Pedetes capensis
AACTTTTTGCTTCCTTCTTGAATGATATCTTTTATGTCATGCCACAACTCTTCTGGTCTCCTGTCATTTGTGTCTAATGCATTAAACCTATTTTTGAGGTGGTCTCTGAACTCAGGTGGGATATACTCAAGGTCATACCGTGGCTCTCGTATACTTGTTCTAATTTTCTTCAGCTTCAGTTTGAACTTGCATATGAGAACTTGATGGTCTGATCCACAGTCAGCACCTGGTCTTGTTTTGACATTTTTTATAGAGCTTTTCCATTGTCTCTTTCCACATATGTAGTCAATTTGATTCCTGTGTGTTGCATTTGGTGAAGTCCACATGTATAGTCTCCATTTATGGTGTTGAAAAAATGTATTTGTAATGAAAAGGTCATTGGTCTGACAAAATTCTATCATGCCATCTCCAACCTCGTTTCTGTCACCAAGACCATATTTTCCAACTACTGAGCCGCCTTCTTTGTTTCCAACCTTTGCCTTCCAGTCACCAGTGATTATCAATATGTCTTGATTGCATGTTTGATCTATTTCAGATTGCAGAAGCTGATAGAAGTTTTCCCTTTCTTCATTTGTGGCCCTAGTGGTGGGTGCATAAATTTGAATAAAAGTCATATTAACTGGCCTTCCTTGTAGTCGTATGGATATTATTCTATCACTGACAACATTGTATTTCATGACAGATCTTGAAATGTCTTTTTTGATGATGAATGCAACCCCATTTCTCTTTAGTTTATCATTCCCAGCATAGTAGACCATATGATTGTCTGACTCAAAATGGCCTATGCTGGTCCATTTTAGCTCACTGATGCCTAAAATGTCAATGTTTATGTGCTCCATTTCTCTTTTAACGATTTCTAATTTTCCTAGATTCATACTACGTACATTCCATGTTCCAATTATTAATGGATATTTACAGTTGTTTCTCCTCATTTTGAGTCATGCCACATCAGCAAATGGAGGTCCCTGGGCCTTTACTCCATTTCCATTATCACGGTAGACTCTACTTTGAGGAGACAACTCTTCCTCAGTAGTCTTTTGAGTGCCTTCCAACCTGGGGGACTCATTTTCTGGCACCATATCTGACAGTGTTTCTTTGCTATCCATAGGGTTTTCAATGGCTAGTTGTTTTGGGAGTGGTTCACCTGGTTCTACTCCCTAGTCTGTCTTAGTCTGGAAGCTCAGCTGAAAACCTGTCCATCATGGGTAACCTTGCTCATATCTGAGGTACCAGTGGCATAGCTCTCAGCCTCATCGCAACACACAAGCCCCCACAGTGTGGCAAACTCACAGACATGTGGGGGTCCTGAATCTTAGACAGACCTATTTCCTGTGGCTGAACCTGGTGTCTGTTCTCCTTTGACTTGCTCTGGACAGAATTGCTGCAATGACCTTGATTCAGGCACACTGCCCCTCCCCCACATATCTCAACACTATAACTCTTGTGAGGAGGTAAGCTTCCAGGGCGGGGACCTCCCTCTGGGGACCCCAGCTCAGTCTTCAGTTTCTTCCATCCTTTTAGATTCCTCCTTACTCTGCTTCCCCTCAGCCTCCTTAGTGCTCCCAAGCCACACTGGACACAGCGTCCTCCCTTTTGTGGGCAAAACACAGCAACATGGAGGCTCAAGCCAGGATGTCATTTGGGTGAAGTTACATGTCACTTCCTGTTAGAGTTTCAAGTCAATCTATGAGACACAATTACTCTCAAAAATTCCCTAAATTAGACAGGCGCGGTGGCACAAGCCTGTAATCCCAGTGTCTTGGGAGGCAGAGGCAGGAGGATCGCAAGTTTGAGACCAGAAGCAGTCTTCGTAATTTAGTGAGACCCTGTCTCAAAAAGTAAAAAAATCGGTTGGGCGTGCAGCTCAGTGGTCCAGCACTTGCAGAACATGCAAGCGCAAGGCTCTGGGTTCAACCTCCAGTACTGCCAAAAAAAAAAAAAAAAAAAAAAAAAAAAGATTCTTAAAAAAAAAGATTTCCTAAATTTTTAGCAGTCCTTAGATGGACACATAATTAACTTCTGTAGTCATAACCAGGGCTGGGATTTAGCTCAGTTGGTAGAGCACTGCGCTGCAGTCTCTGAGGTCCCGAGTCCAATTCCCAGCACCACAAGAATGGGAGAAGGGCCTGGCAATCCACTCCCAAGGCAATCCTGAAATGGTCAGCCATTGAAAACCCTATTAAGGTCGCTATGAGTTGGATACCGACTCGATGGCACCTAACAACAACAACAAGTTATGACCAAGCTTGCATATTTGACTTCGTAAAATTTGGTGTGTATATAGTCGTGACCCCCGCCCCCCCGCACTTTTTTAAATTCCAAATTATGGTATTATCATGTCTAAAGATTGTGCTTTTTTTCCTGCAGACATTATGGGCCAATTTCTAGCCTTATACCACATTTTGAAAGAAACTAATTTGTTGTTGTTGTTGTTAGGTGCCGTCAAGTGTGGTGCGACTCATAGTGCCTCTCAAAGGGTTTTCAATGGCTGATTGTTTCAGGATTGCTTTGGGAATGGATTGCCATGTCCTTCTCTTGTACTAATTTGTTAAATAGTAAATATTGTTGTTACTTTTGCTATCTATTGAACATCTGTTCCTTTCCCACCTGCAGTCATACCACATTGGAGTCCAATCCTGTTAGATTTCAGAAGCTAAGCAGGGCTGGGCCTGGTTAGTACTTGGATGGAAAACCGCCTAGGAACACCAGGTGCTGTAGGCTTGAGAGAAGGATCTGGCAACTCACGCCCCAATCATAATCAGTCATTGAAAACCGTATGAATAGCAGAGAAGCACTGACAATACTGTTTTGCCTATTGTACATGGGGTCGCTATGAGTCGGACACTGACTCAATGGCACCCAACAACAACAACAACAACAACAACATTGCTTTCCCATATCCTCCTTCATCACTCCTATCAATCACATATTGTGACCAAGATGAACCTCTTACAGTTGCTTTAATTAACATTCAATCTATTTTTTGGTATTCAGTTTATTAAAATTGAACACTTTAAAATTTAGTTTTTTTTTCAATACTGGGGGTCGAACCCAGGGTCTTGCGCCTGCATGCTCTGCAAGTGCTGGACCACTGAGCTGCGCCCTCAGCCCATTTTTTTACTTTTTGAGACAGGGTCTCGCTAAATTACGAAGACTGCCTCTGGTCTCGAACTTGCAATCCGCCTGCGTCCGCCTCCCCAGCTGCTTGGGATTACAGGCGTGTGCCACCGCGGCCGGCTAAAATTTAGTTTTAAACATTCAAATGTAACTTGTAACTCTGGTTATTTTATTTGTATATAGTGATTTTTACATAAAAACAAGAATGTTTTTCCTTGTTTGATTAGTGTCCAATTAGCTCATAAATTTAAAAAGATGAAATTTCTTCAAACCGACTACCTTTACATATGTAATTAAATTTCCTACAATGTTATCAACTATCTTTACATATTTAATAAATTTTATTTTCTGAAACACTTCAAATGCTTGATGGGGCAACATTTGTAAACCTAGAAAGAAAAAAATATATGTCTCAATTAACTCCTATAAAAATTAACTTGCATATGTAATAAATTAGATTCTCTTGAACATTCAAATACTACTGAAGAATTATTCAATTATTTTATAGCTTTCAAGTGAAAATCACAATTGGGTATCAATTTATCTTTTCAAAATAAAATCACAAGCTTAACATGTCAGATTCTCTTAAACATTTCAAACTTCTTAAATAACAAACATAAAATGATCACAATGATTAGAAAAATTACTCCTAAAACATAACACACAAGTAATAACACTAAGGGTTTGGCTTCAACATCTGTTTTCTACACCTTTTCCATGGAAGCAAGCAGGAAATTATTTCAGATAGGCAGAAGTTTTTACAACTGCAACAGCCATTATCAGTTAGATATGTAAAACAGGAAGTTTTTTCAGGATTCCAGGATGGTTCTATCTGAGCAATAAGTTAACATCCTAGGCTTCATTTTAGTTAGGTTTATTCTGTCTACTGTGTCACCAGCGTAGGAGTGTGCCATGTGTCTGTCCCCAGTGTCTTTCACATTGCACTCTTGTCCTATTTTTATCATAGCCTCTTTCACTTTTAAACATGATTTGGGTAGATAGAATTCTGCAGTCTTCCTTGGGTTGTGACCTATCTTCTCATGAATTGAAGTTTCCATCCCTCTTCGGGTTGTGAAACTTCTTTTCTTTTACTGTATCATCTCTTTCACTGTTTCAGAGACTGACTAGGTCTTCATCAAAACTTTCCTCTGCTTCTTGGACTCAGAGCTAGACTTCATTTCCCAGCTTCCCTTGAAGTTAGTGTGGCCATGTGACTGAGTTCAGGCTAATGAAATTTGAGAAATCCAACTCCTAACATATCCCAGCTCCATCCTCCATGATTTTCCCTCTTCTGCATGCTTGATGTAAAGCAATAGGACAGTCTTGGAAATTACATATTGAAGATGATGGAGACATGATTTAGAAGGAGTCTAGGTTAGAGGAGAGTTACAATCTGATCAAAAACAATGATTTTGAATTTGACTTGAGTGATAAATTTCAGTTGTGATGCCAAAGCAATTATATATTTTGGGAGATTGTTTACCTTTGTTAAAATGTCTATTAACCTCTATTGTCATTGGAATGAAAATCCTTAAAGTTAGTCATAACAATAAGTAAAATTTTGAAAATTCACATGCTGTTAGTTAACACTGCATTTTCTGTGTCAGTGCTAGAAAACATCAAGTGAGGGCAGAGGGTGTATTATTGGCCAGAGTCATTCTTGACCATCACATGGAAGTCTGACCAACTTAACTCATTATTTTCTAGTAAAAAGTAATGCCATGAGGCTTGTCCACCTTGTTAGATAACTTTTTAAAAAAAGCATCCAATAAAACAAAAACCAGCAGCCCATTGACAATTAAATCACTTATAACATGTATGAGATAGAAATAAACCTATTGCTCAGGTACAAATATTTGAGGTTCTGTAATCAGCCAGCAATTTCCCCCCAAAGTTCTAATAAACAGGAAACTACATGATAAAATGAACCATATCCTTAAGCAGACAAAACAATGTCAGTTACCCAGACCTTCCTAAATAGACCACAGTCACATGTTCTAGAGATTAATTTAAAAAATTTTTAAAAATAGATTTTTTTCTTCTAAAAATATAAATTTCATTAAAATTTTAAATGTAGGTAATTGTAATGACAATCAATAATAAGGCCTGTAGTTTTTCTGGTTATTTCACACTCTGCTTTTGGCATTTGTGGTTTCTAAAGGTCATGGGTTTCTAAAAGTATTATCTTTGTGCACAAACTGGTCTGTTATCCAACGAACGGCTTTGTACTTAGAGACACAGTCACAGTCTTCCTACCCTTCTCCCACATCAACTGCTTCTGCCATGTGTGGGTGGTAACTACCCCACGTAACATTTTTATCTGTGTAGAGTGACACATACTAGATTTTGAAAATGAAATTTATGAATTATTTCTTTCAAAATGAATTTAGCAATTTTTCCCCAAAGAGTAAAACTTCAACTTCTATTAAGTGTCCATGAAAAGGACACTTAATAGGGGATAATAAAAACAGACTTCAAACAGTACTGAAATACACAGGAGAGAGAAAAGAGGGAAAGAGAGGATATTTTGGTAGAAGTATTACATATATATTAGTAAATCAGAGGATGAATATGTAATAAAATTGTTTCCATAAATTGTTTGTATTAGTTGGCAGTGCATTCAAGTAGCAAAAATTTTACTACAAGTGATGTTAGCAAATAAAAGAGTTTCTATTTCTCAAACAACATGAAGCACACACTAGGCAGTCAATGGAGTTGACTCATCAGCTCAAGAAGTTGATGTTACTACTAACATCTGTGCAATTCTCTTGGACTTTCCTTATCATAAGATGACTGCCATAGAAAAGCTGCTATAGTTCCAGGCACCACACCACATTCAAGGAAAAACAACATTTCTCTCTTTTAATAGAAAATCAAAAGCTTTCTAGATATAATTGTGTCACATGGACTTTCCCAGCTTATAAGGAAGCTATGAAAGTGAGTAAGGAGCTGGTCTTGTGAGAATGGAAAGGGCATGGCTGATGTGTTAGCCCAAAGATAGCAGATGGAGCCATGGAGTGTATGCCTGGCAATATTCATGCCTTGTTGATCTCATCCAAATGGATTCTTGAAGTCAAATAATGCTACACAACCTGCTTACCTCAGGCAATGTTCATATAACTTCATGTTTTAGATAAAAACAATGCTTAGCTTTCTCATTAATTGTGTCCCACCACAGGGAAATGACTATTTCCTTCAGCTCAGCCCATTCCTCCCTACCTCAAACCTTCAAATACTCCCAACTAAATCTACCTAACCTTTCCATCTGGTGTGGTGGTTGGCACATGCTATAATGCCAACAACTAGGGAGGTGCAAGCAAGAGGATCACAAGTTTGAAACCAGAGGAAGTCTGTGCAGCTTAGTGAGACTCTAACTCAAAAAAATTTTTTTGCCTTAATTTTCCAAGTAAACATACTGAATTATCTATGAATGTGGATGAGAAAAAGCCTCCCGATTTCCAATAATAAGTAGGTCTAGAATGTTTCCAAGTAGACCACTGTTTTCCCAGCTACAGAACCTTGAGCTTGGGGGCATAACTTTTTTTTGTCTTTTTGTTTGTTTTTTGAGGGAGATTTTATTATAATCTAAGGAAAGCACAGAAAAGTCCTGCTAAAAAAGAACCATGGCAACCCATGCTCCCCAATCCACAGAAAAACAGAGCAGTAAATGATGCAGAGCTGTAGCTTAACAGGGCTGGTGCACCAGGGTATGCTGCAAAGTGACTTGTGCTTGTTTGGTAGTCATGGGCTCTATTCAGTGACAATTAGCAGAATATCCAGCAGAAGTTCGTCTCTGTGATGTCTTACTGTATTTAAGTCAGGGAATTAATTACATAGTGGGCCCGGTGCCATGACACCTCTGAGTTTCATTAGTATTAAAGACCTCACAAATGGCCGTAAGATATTGGTTGGGTTTGAAAGCAGCCGCCCACTGTTATGGGGGCCCCTACAAGCTGGATAGAGGAAAGCGGGTATGTACACAGAGGCAGAAAATTAGGTCCATGTGGCTTTTTGTGCACAACTAAGCCTCCTAGAACAGGTTGTGTACTCCCCAGCTCAGGTATGCCAAAATTCTACCCCAAAGGAAAAAAATGTACAGAGGAAAGACTCTTACTCTTCAAGCTGGAATCCTCTTCAAAAAGCCCACCTGCACCATGAAAAGGAATAAAAAGGAATGAAATACTAGTATGTTCTACAATATAGATGAACCTTGCCTAGTATGGACAAGGCCCTGGGTTCCATCCCCAGCACTGTGAAACAAACAAAACAAAAAATGAATGCACACTGTCTATGCTGAACTGTACTACAGCAACTTAGAGATGAGAAGACTGTGTATTATGTGGGGAATCCACTCTCAACCATGTGGTGGAGGTAGGTGCCCATGGAGGTTGTGTAGGGAGGATCTCTCCCTGTTTTGTTGAGATATCACTACAATGCTGAGGGTCATGGCACCCAAGAAATCTGAGAAAGGGTTTCTGGCTTTGAGTCCACCTTGGTCAGTACCAAGATGCTCATTGGCAGAGCTGCTTTACCCACTTAAAGGCTGCTACCCATGACATCCACACCCTCTAAGCTAAATTTGGCTACAGAGACCCTCACAGAAACTCCTGGTCCCAAGGTATCTAGCACACAGTCCCAGTAGAGATCTACCTTGGAGGTGCTGTGTAGGCAAGGTGGGGTCCCAACTCTCCAGAGTCCAGCTCTTTGGAGTCTAGTTTTCTGGGAGCCAGACCATCTCCTTTTTTTTTTTTACAGCTTTAATTCATTCCCGCAAGGTCATCAAATTCTGTGTCTTTCTGAGGCTCAACTAGAAGGACCAGAAATAGCCAACCTCAGGACATAGGCAGGCACAAGGTTCTCATGCAAGGTTTTAAACCTTTTGAATTAAATGACAATCTATAAAAAATTGGGAGACTTCACAAACAACCAAAATCTGAATGCCCGGTTTTTTTCACCTCCGAAATTGAAAATCTGCAGTATTAGGCTACATGCCCCAAAGACTGTTGGCTAAAACGAATAGTGGTTTCTCCTTTTCAGACTGACTGAGCTCAATTCACAAGTCTTTACCAGTCTCTGTTGCTCCTTATACTGACAGTAAACATTCATTAGTGCTATTAATAATACTTGCTCTATTTCTTATCTTGCAGTAAACAGAAAAATGAAATATTTCTTACATCTGCATCAAAAAATGTTTAAAACATCCTGTCTAACTCACTACTGATCTGCCAGCCCCTAGAAGCATTTGTGACTGAGATCCTTGGCCTAGGCTTAAGAAAGTGAAAACGTACCCCTTGGAGCAAGGGAGGCCCAAAATTCTAAGTCACGATACTTTTAAGGTCAGTAGATCATAGACAAGGTAGTTTTGGCTTCTGGAGCCCATTTGGAACTGTCTGGAGACTGTTATGCCTAGGACATTGTGACTGGCATCTAGTGGATAGTAGTCAGGAGTAATGCCAAATGTTCTGTAACACACACAGCAGCTCTCACAACAAAGAATTATACAGCCCCAAATGTCAATAGTGACAAGCTTGGAAAAATGTGTTCTAGGAAGTAGGTTGGGGGGTAAGATGGAGGAGGAGCAAGAAATTCTTCTCAGCCATAGTGCGGAAAGAATACCCCATTATTTTCTCAATTAGCAGATCACAAGTAGACAAGTATCCAGGCCAGGGACTTCTTTGTAGGACAATTTCCATTTAAATACACAAACCCTGGCAGTTTAAAAAAGAAGAAACCTACTACTTAGCAGTATGCTACACTTAAGTCTTGGGGAAAAACAAAGCATTATGTAGACTAATCACTGTCTTCCCTGAGCCATCAGACTTGGCTCCAAATCATTCCATGAAACCAAATTGCTTTCAAACACAATAGTTTACCCTGATTTACCACCACTGAGGATATGCAAAGTAACACAATATATATTGTAATGAAATCTTCAACTTTAATGTGATTTTAAGCATGAATGGCTAACATAAAACTGTAGTAACTTCAATTCACTGAGATTGGTTAGATCTGGAAAGCATTTATATTATTATATGACAAGAATTATACAATTCTTGCTAGTTCTCAGTTTTAATTGTAGAGTTCCTTGTTTTTTAAACAAGCATGTATACATAGTCATATTTTATTACATAATTCCAATCCTTACAAATGTAATTTTTATGTTTTGATTAATTTTTAAGTATTTATCTGTGTTCAATTACATAAAAGAATTATTAAATCAACAAAGAAGAAATGTGAAACAACCACTGAAAAATATTTCCAGGAATGTAGCATTGTGAGAGTAAATGTATAATTTCTCAAAATAGTCAGCTTGGAAGGGATCCTAAATATTTGCTTTAATGTTTTTATGGTTTGATCTTAAATATTCCCCAAAGGTCTATATGATAAAGGGTTTGTTGCCAGCCTGTGAAGCTATTTGGAGATAGAGAACCCTTAGAAGGAGGGGCCTAGTGGAAGGAAGTTAGGTCATTGGGGAGTGCCTTGGAAGGGGATATTGGGACCCGGTCATTTTCTCTCTCTCTTTTTGCCTCCTATTCTCCATAAGGGAGAAGGATGTGGCAGTCCACTCCCGAAAATGATCCTGAAACTATCAGCCATTGAAAACCCTGTGAGGGGTGCTATGAGTTGGACCCAGCTCTATGGCACCTAACAACAACAATAGCCTCCATAAGGGGAATGGACCTCCTCCGCAATGTGCTCTCTGTCATGATCTTCTGCCTTGCCACAAGACCAAAGGCAACAGGGCCAAGGGGCTGTAGACTGAAACCTCTGAAACATGAGTGAACTTAAATAAATCTTTCCTGCTTATAAGATGTTTATCTCAGGTATTTGTCACAGTGACAGAAATCTGATTAACACAAATGTGTTATGTTCTGATTCATTTGTCAGTTTCTGAGCACAGGATCTAAATTCCATGAAAAATTCAACTGGAAGAATGAATTAATGACTTCTTATAAAAATAGATTTAACAATACCTTTAATTTTCATAATACTTTAGTTTTCACAGTGCTTTCATGTAGATTGTGTCAATTATTTGGCAACCTCTGAGGTAGGTATTATTTTTCTCTTTTAGTAGACATGAGGAAAGGGCTCAAAGAGTCCCCAAACCATGCTGACTCCAAGTGCCAGAGCTGGGGTGGGGGAGCTAGCCTTGTAAGTTTGCCAACTTTTAAAAATATTTTCTCAGTACTGACAAGTTGATCTATAGATTCCATGCAATCCCTATCAAATTTATAGTTGCATTTTTGTAGATACTGACAAGCTGATCCCAAAATTCATACGGTAATTCAAGGGCCCCAGAATAGCCAAAACAATCTGGAAAACAAGAACAAAGTTGGAGGAGTTACACTTTCCAATATTAAAACTTACTACAAAGCTATAGCATCATGACTGTGGTATTGGCACAAGAAAATAGACACATAGATCATTAAAATAGAACTGAGAAATAAACTCTGATGTTTACAGTCAACTGGTTTTTGATGAGTGTCCCAAGACAAGTCAATGGGGGGAGGGAATGGTCTTTTAAACAAACTGTCTAGAATAATTGGATAATCATTTGCAAGGGTAGGCCTCCTGCCTTACACCATATACAAAAATTAACTCAAAAATGGATCAAATACCTAAATGTATGATCTCAAACGAGAAGACTCTTTAAAGAAAATATAGGCATAAATCTTCACAACCTTGGATCCGTAATAAATTCTTAGCTATGTCACTGAAAGGACAAAGAAAATATAGAATATTTTTAGGAGCATTTCTCTAATAGTATGAGTTTTTACCTTCTGCCTATCTATTACTTTAATCTATATACAAGTTCAGGTGTTTTAAAGTAATGTTTTAGTTAGTATCCCTGGTTAGAGCCCCAGGGACCTATGAGGTTAGGGTCACAGGCTCATCTCTGGATGGACCATTGAGTTTTGTTGCTTCTGTGGCCATGCCCAGCCCAGATCCCCTGCAGTCAAGCCCTTGCCAGCCTTTTTCAGATGGGGTGTCATGGTATCCTGTCTGCTCAGTCTTCTAGATATCATCTCTCTGGGTTCCAGCAAGTATACCTCTCCTCACCCCCAAACGAGGATGACAGAGAAGCTTCCAAAGGGCTTTGCCAACACTTAGCAGATGGAAGTAATAAATATCAGCTAGGACTACACTTCCTTTGAACTTGGACTTTAAATGACTGTGCTATGGCAACACTACTGCTTGTTGGGATTTTTTCTAATCCACGTTTTCTGTTGCCCAGTCTTTCCTCATCCTCTCGTGACCAGGAAGCCCGGTGAGGCAGTCTGAAGGAAGGCCTGCTTCCTGCCTTGAGTGCTCTAGGTGAGGAAAGCCCTGCTCCCGAGTTCCGGAGTACTTGGGGGCCATGAAGGAGAGCCTGTGAGAGAATGCCTGCTTGACAATCAAGCCTGCAGATCTCTAGCTCAGGAAAGAGCTGCCTCAGGCTTTGTCACTCTGTTGAGACGCAGCTGTGCATTTGCCAGGCCCTTCCTGTCTGTTCAGGGACAGAAGAAAGGATGGAAGGAGCAATGTTCTCTTTCCCCCAAAAGCTCCAAAACCCACAACAGGCAGAGTTTTCTCCTAAGGTCCAGAGTGACTCAATTTCATGTATCAAATGCATGTGTCTTATGCTGGTTAATTTCAGATGAGTTAGACAAATAATGATGTAAAGAGGAATAATCTCATCAATAATATTGATTAGAAATACACTGTTCTAAACTATAAAGCAAGTATTTATAAAATAGCAACTAAAGTGAGCTTGTGGGCTGGGATTTAGCTCAGTTGGTAGAGTGCTGTGCTTCAGTCTCTGTGGTCCTGAGTTCAATTCCCAGCACCGCAAAAATGGGAGAAGGACCTGGCAACCCACTCCCAAGGCAATCCCGAAACAGTCAGCCATTGAAAACCCTATGAGGGTTGCTATGAGTCGGATACTGACTCAACAGCACCTAACAACAACAACAAGAACAAAGTGAGCTTGGGTCCCCAGTGGTGTTTGATACGGTCTCAGGGCAGTCTTACCTGGATTTGACACCTTCCTGTTGAACTACTTACCTGCATACACCTGAGTGATTTTCTTAACCAGTCTAAGTCTTGATGTCTTTGTTTATAGAATGGAAATATTACCTGTTTTCTAAGTTTGTTCTAAAGATTAAGATGAACATATGAAGTCACCTAACATGGGGTCTTGCATGTATTAGTTATTCAATAAGTAATAACTCACACAGATTTAGTGCTTTATGTATATCAATTTATTTGATCCTCATCAGAATTCAGTGATGTAGATAGTGCTATGATCCTCATTGTGCAGATGGGGAAACTAAGGGGCAAAAAATGCCTAGGGTCACATAGCCCTCAGTAGCTGACAAGATTTGAAACTGTGCCAAATGGTGTAAGACACTGTGATCGTAACCATTTGTATATGCTCTTCTAATACGTATTTTCTTTCCAACTTTCACTTCTGCTCAAATGAATACAAAATGCAAATGTTCAGGCCTTTTTGGGATATAAAAAGACAAATGAAAGGAACATAACATTTTCCCTCGCATGTTCCATAAATCCAAAAATACGTCACATGGTCTTTTGGTAAGTGTGAGAGAACCAAGATGAGCCTGAGACTTTGGTCCACGTGTACCTGGTTAGGTCAGATGGCCCAGCTTAAGATGCTTTGTGCCTCTTGTTCTTCTGTTTGGGGCTTGAGCCTCTGCCCCTTTCCCTTCCCCTTCCTTGGCTCCACCCCTATTTCAAGCAGCCATCTAGCAAAACATAATCCTTTGCTGCAAAAGATATAGCAATTTGTGGATGGATTCAGTCAGACACAATGGCACTGGAGATATCTTTATGATAAAGAATACCATAATTACAGTAATAAATGGGCCTTTCTTTCCCTCTGCTTACAAGGGTTTCAGAAAAGTCTATTGACCTCATCTTCTGTTTTGCTGTTGTGTTTTTGTTTTTCTTTTGTCTTTTTCCTGCGTTTGCCCTTCTATATAATTTTTATTTAGGGGATTTGGCATTTGTATCTATGACTAATGAAATGATGAGGAAAACTTTGGCACTTATTCCAGGCTTTCATAAGAATTATTATAATCCAATGGGATAAAACAGGAAAAGGCTTAGGAACTTAAAAGACAACACACCTATCACTGGGCATGGTGGCACATGCCTGTAATCCCAGAGGCTCGGGAGGAGGAGGCAGGAGGATCACAAGTTCAAGACGTATAATTGGCGAGATTCTGTCTCAAAAAAGTAAACAAAAAAAGTAAACAAAAAATGGGCTGGGGGTGCAGCTCAGTGGTCCAGCACTTGCAAAGCATGCAAGCGCAAAGCCCTGGGTTCAACCTCCAGTACCACAAAAAAAAAAAAAAAAAAAAAGACAACACACCTGAGTATCCATGCCTCTGTTTCCAAAATTAAGTGTTGTGAAAAATTCATCATTCCTAAAGTGTTAGTATTGCAAGTTATCCTAATAGAGAAATCTACCAGGGGCAGAGGAAGGACTGAAACAAAGCATACCAAAATTTGACAAGGCTTACTTTTCATTAGGCAGCTATAAGCTTCTAAAATTTTATTATGAAAATACTCTCATAGCCTGAAATTTAATGGGAGAAAATAATAACAAGTTCACAGCACTCATAATAACTGGCTCATAGCTAAGCATTTTGAATGTTGGATACAAAAGCTGCTGACACTGGTGGAAAATTCTGATTAATGACAGTTTTGAGTCCAATAAAATGCCTTTGCTAGGTACCTAAATTATTAAAACTTAAACTTAGCCAGGGACTGAGATTTGGCTCAGTTGGTAGAGTTCTGTGCTTTATGAGGCTCTGGGTTCAATCCCAGCACTGCAAAAATGGTAGAAGGACTTGGCAACCCACTCTGGAAACAATCTTGAGACAAACTACTATTGAAAACCCTATGAATCACAAAGAAGCACTGACATAGTGCCGGACATGGTACAGTGTCAGGTAGAGTTTCGTTCTGTTGTACACAGGGTCACTATGAGTCACACCTGACTCAATAGCACCTAACAACAACAATAAGTAGCCAGGTATAGTGGTGCATGCCTATAATCCCAGTGATGATGGGAGGTAGAAGCAGGAGGATTGCAAATTCGAGGGCAGAGGCAGCCTGTGTAACTTACTGAGACCCTGTCTCAAAATATAAAAAATAAGTGTGTGTGGGGGGGGGCTTGGGGTGCAGCTCAGTGGTAGAGTGCTTGCCTAACATGAGAAAGGTCCTAGATTCAATTCCCAGTACCACAATAAACAAACAAACAAATGAAACAAAACCCTTAAATTTAACCTATGAATATTTCGCTTTGAAGAAAGCTTTTTCCTATATACATTCCTATGCTGTTGTTAGGTGCCATTGAGTCAGTATCCGACTCATAGCAACCCTATGTACAACAGGAGAAACACTTTGTCAGGGCTTCTCTGCTATTCATAGGGTTTTCAATGGCAGATTGATTTTTGGGATCGGGTTGCTGGGTCCTTCTCCCAAGCCTACAGTATCTGGTGTTCCCAGGTGGTCTCCCATCCAAGTACTAAACAGGCCTGGCCTTGCTTAGCTTCTGAGATCTGATGTGATCAAATGCCACAGTGCTATGGCTTCAGGCATATATACATTCATATAAGGACATTATAAAAACAAATTTATAAAATTTTATTTTTACAGATCAAAATGTGCTTTATTCTTCACATTATGATAGGACTGGATTTCCCAAAGGGCCAAAATTCATCTTCTCTGAAATGCCCTAAGGTATTACTGGGAATGAATCCACTCCTTTATAACACTTTATAAAACATTTACAGGATCCAGTAGAACTCTTAATGGTGGTGTCTCCAATTGGTTTCTGCTATTGATCAATAAGATGTTTTGAGTAGCTGATTTTATGCAAAACAACACCAGGCCTAAGAAAGCAGGAGAGAAGATAAGATGAGCATCAGACCTCAATTTTAAAAAGTCTTTCATGTATCATTGATCCCATATCAAAAATGAATTGCCATACAGTTTTCTAGGAATGGAAAATAAAAGAGTATATTTTTGCTTTTGATCAGGTTTGTGGATTTTTCAGAGAATTTCTTTCCAGTAAATTATCAAGTGACTTCACACACTAAGGCATTCTCTATTCACGTATAAATTGAGCTAGACCTGATCTTCCTTAAACTTGCATTGTTGTTGTTGTTGTTAGGTGCCATGGAGTTGGTATCCGACTCATAGTGACCCTCATAGAGTTTTCAATGGCTGACTGTCTTGGGATTGCCTTGGGAGTGGATTGCCAGGTCCTTCTCCCATTTTTGTGGTTCTGGGAATTGAACTCAGGACCTCAGAGACTGCAGCGCAGTGCTCTACCAACTGAGCTAAATCCCAGCCCTAAACTTGCATTACAGACCTATTTCTTCATTTCCAGTGTTGGGACTCAAGACAGACCTTTTGCTTTCATCCTTAGAGCTGAAGCTAAAAATTTATCCTTTCTCTGTATGCTGTTTTTAGGTGCCTTTGATTTAGTGTTCAACTCATAGTGACCCTATCGACAACAGGTGAAACACTATTGTCAGTGCTTCTCTGCTACTCATAGGATTTTCAATGGCAGTTTATTTTTCAGGAGTGGGTTTCTGGGCCCTTCTCCCAAGCCTACAGCACCTGGTGTTTCCAGGAGCCTCCCATCCAAGCACTAACCAGGCCTGACCGTGCTTGGCTTCCGAGATCTGACAGGATCGGACACTGCAGTGGTATGGCTGCAGGCTTTTCTCTGTATAAGATCCCAATACTCTGCCAACGTCTGAAGGAGGAGGACTAAGACCAATTAGGTTCTGAGTGGTCCAGTAGGCCTGTTGGAGATGAACTGCTGCCATTGTGAAGCACCATTGGGAGGCAAGGAGACTTATGTATATCTCAGAGGAAACTCGCTGTTTCTTTACTTCATGTAGGAAAACAATGACTATTTGAGCCAGGCCCTGGGAGCTGGCCTATTAATAAAACATGCTTTCTTAAGTACATAAAGTTTTCATTGTGTATTTCAGCTACTGTGGGGCATCGCCCTGCCACTGGACTTGCTCTGGCCGTGAGCAGGAACCAGCCGCTGGCCAGTGACGGGGAACCCAGCGCCTGGGAGCCGCTTCACCTGGAAAGGAGGCTTATTCCCATGGCTACTCCACCAGTCCCTGGAGACAGCTCAGAGGTTTATTCCCACGGCAGCTCCTTGCTTCTTTCTTCCAGTGAAGACACTGACTCCAAGTGCTCACCTCAACACAGCTCTTTATTGCTTTGTCTGTCCTGGTTGGTGGAATGACCCTGACTACTCCATGCACTGCCCTTATATCCCCTTCAGGGGCTAGCCAGGGACCAATCAGAGAGTTCCACTCCATATAGGCCTTGGCCAATCAGGAGAGACATGCAAATTTGGGTTTGTAAAAGGGACCAGTTGGGGGTGGTTCCTGAACGGTCCAATCAGGAGCCATTTGGTGGCTTGGAAACAGCCAATCAGGTGTTGAGGGGGTCTGAAGAGAGGAGTTGGATGCCAGTACCATCTTTGGAAGCTTGATGCCCATGAGTTCCTGCATGTAGGGCAAAGGTTACAGCCCAGAGAACGAGTCTCAGACCTCCAGGTGGGCCTAGATAGGCCCTGGGGTGAACTGCCTCTACAGGCAGTGCCCTACAAGCTACCTTTTAGTAGACTTCCTGGATCTTGGTTGTACTCTGAATCATTGGGACTACTGCGTAAGCATTGGACAAACTGCCTTTGGTGGGGAGCTTGATAAAAGTTCCAGCCCCATTTTGGATGCTGCTTGCTGAGATCTGGAGTAACTTTCTTCATACTGGTGGCAATGATACAATTCGACCTACAGATGTTGCAGGAGGCTGTTCGGCTTCCCCGAGATCCTGCAAGAAGGAAGCACAGTAAATATTGACCCCTCTCCCTACACTATTCCTCCAGAACACATCTGGCAAGAGAAGGTTTAGAGTCCAGATGGAACTAAGTTGACTAAAGAAAGGGTGTGTTTGGCTTTAGTGAGGCCCAAGATGGTGCTTGGTATTTCCTGTTCTCACCAAGCTTACAATGGAGGCAGAAGCCAGACAGCTTCCATTGCTGAATTGCATCAGGCCGGTCACTGTTCAAAATCTTATTCTGCCTTGGCCTCTCCTGGCTCAGACTGAGCTCAACCAGAGAGAGTTCTGCAGTGTCTGCTTCAACCTCCATCTAACCTGCTTGGGTGGCCGTGGTGAGTCATCAGAGCCTCCTTCTTCACTTGCAAATTCTTCTCCCTGGGGACTCCAGCTAGCACCAGCTATGGACTGTGGAGGGTGCTGATGGGACAGAGCCACAGGAAGGAGGTCCCTGTGGGTCATTCTGTAGACCCTCCAGAGTGCTCACTGGGCAACACTGGGTTAAGGGCTTGCTGACCTCACCTTAAGTCACTCTCTCCAGATCTGTGTTAGGACAGTGGGGTCAGTTACTTGTGATTCAGAGGGCTTTAGTAGTTTTTTCACTGTCTATGCAATTAAAGGGCTAGGATTTAGCTCAGGTGGTAGAGCTCTGCTCTGCAGTCTCTGAGGTCCCAAGGTCGATGCCTAGCACTGCAAAATGGGAAAAGGACATGGCAATCCACTCCCAAGGCAATCCTGAAACAGCCATTGAAAACCCTGTAAGAGTACTATGAGTCAGATATGACTTGATGGCACCTAACAACAACAATGAAATTAAATGGCAGAAGTGGATTCAAGGCCTGAGCTAGCTGATTCCAGGAGCCAGCACTCAGCTCCACAACTGGAAGAATCCTGGAGTGCCATGTGAAAGCTTTCCAGAGTTCTCTCTCCTATGTTCTTTCTTTTTTTTCTCCCCCTACCCTTTGTGCTATATTCTTGGCTGAGGACTCAGCTTGGATCTACCAAGTAATCTGCACGTTGTACCTTTATTATTTGCTCATATTTTGTCTCAAAAGCATCCTATCTTTGTATAACCAGAAGCTGTATGACATCAGAGTTATTTAGACAGCTTATGCAAATAAACTTTTTCCTTTGAGTTAAAAAGAACTAGACTAGAAAACAAAATCATGAAGCCTCATTCTCATTCCTACTTATATACTGAGAAAGAGTGTCATCTAAGGTCCTGCCCTGCAACTGGAAAAGAAATCTGCAAGGCCCAGCATTCCAGACTCATATTTCTGGGTGTCCCTTCTTCCTATCCTGCAAACAGATGCCCCATATGGCAACATTTAGCTTCAGTTCAGTGAAAGAAGAGAAATATACCAAAGTGTCAGCAGTGGTGGTCTCTTTGATAACAAGCATATTTTATAACCAATTAAACGTACGCATTTATAAAAATAAAATTGAGGAACATTAAGTTTTTGGCTCAGGTTTCTATCATTTTCAACTTGTTTCATTAATTAGTGTGAACATTTGAGCACTTGAAATTTTTGCTAATATTTCCTAAGTTGTCTCGACAACTGAGGTGAAATAGGAAGTTGATAAAGTATTCTGTGGAGCAGGAAAGTGGAGGCTAAGAATTGTTTATAGAAAATTCAGTAAACAGCTCAAGTACAGGAGCCCTAACTTTCTACAGAATAAACTTGGTTGGCTAAGCCACATACACACACACACACACACACACACACACACACACATACACACACACACACTTTTTCTCTTACTACAAGAGTAATAGCTATTGATTGCAGAAATTTTGGAAAATAGAAAATAAGTAAGAAAAAAATCACCCAGACTTTTACCATCCTGAGAAAGACACTGTTATCTATTGCCAAATTTCTTTTCAGGTTTTGCATATATATTATAATAAAATATAGGTCATACTGCTAATATGGCCATGTGCCAGATGATACAATATTTCAAGGATGCTGTTCTGGATGACTAAGCCCATCTCTAATAGACATAGTATAGATATGCTGCAGACTAGCTTGGGAGCTCTAACCTTGGGAATTTGGACAAAGAGAAGAGGAAGCCTAAGGATCCAGTTGAGGGCTTTAATCTAAGCCTGAAAAAGAGCTTTCCTAGGTGACTTCACATTTGTGATGGAACTCTAGCTCCCTAAAGGTAGCTTCACAAAGGGCAAGAACTGACCTGACAAAGCATGGAGAGCTTCAGGGAACAGATAATGACAAACACTTTAGCTAATCAGCTCCCTTCCTGCCTGAAACTCAGATGAAGGCCACAAATATTCTTTTAAGAGGCAGATTTAGTCTCTCAGCACTGAGGGCTGTGTTGAGAAAAATTAAATGGTATGTGGTTTGGAATTTGTGTCTGTAAAATGCACGCTGTTGACAATGGTTTCTTCCCACAGTCTACAAAAGCAAACTTGTACAAAGAAGTGGCTGGCTCAGTTTACTGAGTGCAAGGATGGAAGCCAGAAGCTCAGATGAGGACTTCTGTGCTGCCTTATTTTGTGGTTCTCACCTATTGAATTATCAACCTCCTTTCCCAGAAAGTTGGAATGGTTGATAAAGTGATCAGTTGTGGGTGGCTTGGCTTTGGGGAGGTAAAGTGGGAGCTCAGTCTCTTAAAGCATGAGTTTCTCAAGGCTATTTCCAGATGGTGTGTGGTATTGCACTAACACAAGATCTTGACAAATGTAGTTCATGGTTGAGCATTATGGAGGTGGTTTTGGCCAAGGCATAAGTCATAAGACTGCTAAGGTTCAGCTCAGCAATGCTCAGCTTTCTGGAGCCTTTCTCTGTGAATGTGACTGTTATCTCAAGGCACGTTTGCATAAACGAAAAGGCCTCTGTAGCTCCAGCCCATGAGCAATTCCTTTAAGCAAGGGAGAGGAATTCTCTCAGACCAGCCATCTTCTCCCGCTCTTGCCAGTGGAGACATCAGATTCTCCTTTCCCAGTGTGTGCTTGAAGCAATGGCCACCAGTGAATGAGAAAAGCATCTGCCCTGAGCTAGTGTTTGTTAGAGATGATGGAAAATGTGCTTGAGGTTTTAAGCTGGGGAAATGTGTTTTTGTTCCCATCATTACCACGTGTTATCAGTAGGGTGGGCTGTGTATGAACAGGCACAACTTTCCTATGTCTGGAGGTCTCTGCTCCGTGACATTTTGGCAGAGAGCATTAAACAGAGAAGGCTGAGAAAAGCCAACTGCCTGTGCCTGGTGATATTGCCCCTTGGATTTTTCCAATCCAAGAAGGCCTGACTCTGCGCCTAAGCTCATTTATATTCTCTCTATTTCAGAAATTAATCTAAAAGAGAATCAAATTAAAGAGCTGGTCTGGTTTTTGTTCCGGGGTTCTCAGGCACACTACCAAGTTTGATCGGTTTGAAATGTCTTTTATTTGTTTATTTTTTTAACCTCTTCTCTCCACAGATAGGCTGAAGTTTTGGTTTTCACTTTGGCATTTTCTCAGATAGTATTTTATGGCCAAAAGCTTTGTAATAATAGGATTATCTGGTGTAAGAGTTGGAAATGGCCCCAGAGATCCTGAAGATCAGTAGCTGTCATGCTCTCTTTGAAAGACGAGACTCTGGGATGGCTGGGGGAGGGGAACATGAGAGTGAACCAAGCTGCAGACCCTTCCCCTTACTCCCAATGGGCACCTCCTCTTAGCTCCATCTTGTATGGTGAGATTCCAAGTAATACTTCATTTCAACCAAAGTAATGTGGTTGAATAAAGTTTTAAACTCCACTCCGTTTTAAAGTTTTAAATCCCACTCCAAAATTTTACTGGTAAAAATAAAATCCCAGGGAGGTTAACCAACTTCTCTGTGGCACTGACACAGATAAGCAGTCTGGTGGACCGTGTGTCTTTGGGTCATTGGACATCCTGGAAACCTCTTCTACCAGCAGTGTTAAGTGATAATGAGGCTGTGCTGCTTAGATTCAGCCACACCCATAAACAATCCCAGGTGTTGCTGCCAATGAAGCACACGGTGAAGCAGCTAGGAAACAAAGGAAGGGCTGGAGAGTGAAGCTGCTAACTTGAGGAAGAACTCATGGCAGCAGTTTGGTGGTACCTTCTGGGCTGTTTGAAGGGGGCAGCCTGATTTTCAGGCTTCTTAGTCTCGTCTCCGCATTTGAAATCTCTCTCCAAGCCTTCAGAAGCTGCTGGTGAAGCCCAAGAGCACTGCTTCATGCCTCAGCTGATCTGATGCGAGCAGAGAGCACGTATTGTCTGCTATTGCAGCACCCACTTCCTGTTCTTCAGCAACGGCTCTCAGAACCACCTGTAGCCTCTCTCCATCCTTGGGCGCTGGGTAGGAGGTGCCCCTGTATGAGCCAACCCATGCATCTCATTTCCTTGGCCACAGGTTTGGTTTAGTGGTGGGCAAGTGACCTGAAGCTGATCGAATCAGAGTGAATCTGAAATGTTTTGTGGGAGCCTTTGGGAAAACAACATTTCCTATTTAATCAACCCATAATCTTAAGAACAAGAGACTGGAAAACTATGGGTATCTTGCCCCCATGAGGGATAAACCCTATAGGAGAATCCAGCCAATCCAGAGAAAAGAGAAGTCAGGGTCTTGGTGACATCATTTAGGGTCCCCACATCAGGCTGTTCTTCAACCTCTAGGCTTCTCAGTTACCTAAGTTGCAGTTTATTGTTGCTGTGTGGCTTAGAGCTATGTTTGCCAGATACAACACTGTTGTTGTTGTTGTTAGGTGCCATCGAGTCGGTATCCGACTCATAGCGACCCTCATAGGGTTTTCAATGGCTGACTGTCTCAGGATCACCTTGGGAGTGGATTGCCAGGCCCTTCTCCCATTTTTGTGGTGCTGGGAATTGAACTCTGGGACCTCAGAGACCGCAGCGCAGCGCTCTACCCACTGAGCTAAATCCCAGCCCCAAATACAACACAGGGCATCCAAATTTGAAATTCAAATAAATGATAGCTAATTTTTTCATCCTAAGTATGTTCCAAATATTGCATGGGACATATACTGAAATTTCAGTCATTGCTTATCTGAAATTTAGATTTAATTGGGTCACTGTGTTTTTGTTTGCTATATCTGGCAGCACTACATATAACTAAAATGTATTAGCAAGGATGCTAAAACAGTGTTCATGAGAGGATCTAAAAACGTCTGTTGTTTGGGTGAATGGGAGATAGGAGTCCTTGGCTGGACCTAGATGTTATGGAATGACAAAGCCTGAGGATGCTTTTTTCCAGCATTGTTTCCAAAACAGGCTGTCATGTGGGTGTTAGCAGTGCTGTAGAGCAGGTGGCTGAGTGGCAAGAATACAAGGGTCTGAGCTGAGTCAGGGATTGGCAACCTAGACATACACAGGAACAGAGCAAGGTGAAATTCAATGAAGACACATTCAAAGCAAATTTACTTTGTATTCATTAATAAGTCAAGAGAGGGAAGAAAGAGAAGGAAAGAAAGGAAGAAAGAAAGAGGAAAAACAATTGAAATAATGTGGGTGACAATATCTATCATAAAGAAGGAAGTCCTAACAAGAATTTAGTGGGTGACCTGGTCTCTCACTGCCATTTCACAGTGTGAGCATCTCTCTGGGCTGAGTGTGATTCATGGGTCTTTGGGATGACAGTCACAGTGTTTAACAACCAGGACGGCCAGACTGATGTGTATCCACCAAATATGAGCTCGGGCTTTCAATTTCAGCAACTTCCCCTTGAACCACTGCCTTCAACCCTTCACTTTGGCGCAAGAGGTCATATCACTTGAGCAAGTGAGAAATGAGAGGAGGAAGTAGAAATGAGGCACCTCCAGAGACCAGAGGTCACCAAGCACAGAGGCATGTGAGGGCAGGGAAGACCAATATCAAAGTACAAAGTGAAGCACCTCATGGGCTGGGACCGGCTGAGGCTCTTTTGCAATGATGTGCACACACCATGCTGCCTCATCATAACCTTGCGTCACTTTCTAAGGGTGTTGCCCCAGGTCTGGGATCCCCCTAGAAGCTTGACTGTCCTTGTGCTGTCTCAAGGCCTATGCCTGATTCCTGGGCCTCTTTGGCTCTTCTCTGGCATCAGGTGACTTCATTTTTCCTCCAGAGCCTAACCCTCCAAAAGCTCACAGCAGCTCTGTCAACACCAGCGTGAGCTTTGGAAACAACCAAGTTTGATAAACCCCTTTATTAGAGTCGATTTCCCATACCAAAACCCTTACCAAACCTCTGTGTCATGCTGTGTGAGAAAATCAGTCTCACTTTTCAAAAGTAAACTGAGAACTTGGAAAAATAATAAAGAAACCCTGTTATTTGTGCCCAGAGTGCAACCACTGTATGCATCTAGAGTTGCTGCTCATCATTGCAGGGCAGATGGTTGTCAGCAAGGCACCATGCGAGCCGGGCATGGTGGCGCACGCCTGTAATCCCAGCGGCTCGGGAGGCGGAAGCAGGAGGATCACAAGTTTGACACCAGAGGCAGTCTGCGTAACTTAGCGAGACCCTGTCTGAAAAAAAAAAAAGTAAAAAAGTAAAAAAAATGGGCTGAGGGCGCAGCTCAGTGGTCCAGCACTTGCAGAGCATGCAAATGCAAGGCCCTGGGTTCAACTCCCAGTACGGCAAAAATAAAAAATAAAAATAAAAGCAAGGTACCATGTGGATGGCATGTGAAATGTGGTGAGCCAGGCACTAAGTCTCCCAGAACAGCGGGGGACAGCAGCACATGAACTTGAGGGCCTGAGGGACTGTGAGGTGATCGCTTACCAAGCTGTTTATTTTATTGAGATATGATGAGGTATATACAGATTGAAAAAAATGAGGGAAGATGCTTCAAATTATGAAATAACAAGGCAAAAATACTTATTTTTATTTGGCTGCTGTGTAACCCAAGTATTCCCAGACCTTACTAGGCTATGAGTACTAAAAAGCCCATAGTAAGAGGAGACTTGGGAAGAGAGTGGCCGGGAGGTGGAGAGGGCCTTGGCTGCATTGAGCCAAACTCCCAGGACACCCTGCTGCTGGTACATTAGAGCAGACTGGCGTTTGACCATACTGAGGTGCCAGTACTTGGCAGAAGAAGGTCTTGATAGGTGAGTGGGAGATACCGATGGCACTGTAGAAGCTGTGCTGGTCTCCCTCCCGTCTGGCTTTCACAGGGTCAAGGTATTCTTCCTGGAGCACCGTCTTCACCTGGTGGCCAACTCTACACCATCTTCAGACAGTGGGGGCAAACTTTCTGTAGTATTGTTCAAACTACATTGTGTGTATGCATGTGAAAAGGGAGTGTGTGTGTGTGTGTGTGTGTGTGTGTGTGTGTGTGTGTGTGTGTGTTGCATAGGATTCCCTGAGTAGAGAAAGGGGAGCAATAGATGTCTCGCCCCCAAATCTCCACTCTCACTGCTCCCCTCCCAAACCCCATACACGCACCATCACCTGTTAGAAATTCACCATTTGGAGGCAGAAGGATCAACATGAGTTCGAGGCCAACTTGGTTCTGTGTAGCGAGTTCTAGGCCAGCTTGGGGATACATAATGTGACATTGTCTCAAAACAACAAACAAAATAAAGAAATTCACCACTAGAAATTCTTTAGGGCTAATAAATCATGTTATGTGGGGTGCAAATATATTCCCCATATAAGGGTTAAGTCTACAGACATTCTTCATTGCTTTATCTCATTTGCCTTCATCACACCTTAGTTGAAACCCAGAAGAGGCAGATAGGAAGTAGCAGAAGTAGAGAAAGAAGAGGTGGAAGAGGAGGAGTAAAGACAGGTAAGAGGGTGAGGGCCAAGGAGGAGCTTCGGCCTCACGCCAAATGAATCAGACCCACTTTTCTTCCAAGAGGTCCTCTTTCTCTTCCACCTCTAGCTTCTTGCCACTTAGGATGAATTCTGGAAAAATCTCTACTCACAGTGCTTCGGTCTGATGGCAAAGTAGACAACAAGAATGTTCTCGGCTCTCTAGCTTAAGGTTTGGTCCAGACCTTTGTCACCAACTCTGGTTTCAATTTCAAGTTGATGGTTGTCCCCTCCCTCATCCCAATCTCTCAAGTTTGTTTTCTCTCAGCAGCCTCTATTGCCAAGACAACATGATTTCTACTGATGTGTCCCAGCCGCAGCCCACAAGGGTTTGGGATCTAGACTGCATTCCCCTTGCCCTGCCCTCCCAGTCCTAGTGCTCCTCTCTCTGGATGCCTCGCTTAATGAATCCTGGGTCAGGGTACACGACTCAAGATCATGCTCTAACCCAGTGCTCTCTCTCCCTATGGAACTGGATGTCAACGGTGTCCTCTTTCTCCTCTTCCAGCTCCTCCTCTGGAATACATCTGGCAAATGCAATAGTGAACATGATAGGCTTTTTATATAGGTCAACGGGAAGAAGAGGAGAGGATTTAGGTTTTATAACTCTAGAGTAATGATTTGCAAGCTTCCTTGGATATGGAACTCTCAAGGCCTTTTCCAGTGCTTCTTCCCTGTCTCCCTGACCCAACCCCCACTAGACATGACAAGCAATTCAGGTTTGTGTCAGCTCCCCTCTTCCTTTTTTTTTTTTTTTTTGACAGTCTTGTGGGTGTTGAATCCAGGACCTGGCTCATGCTAGGCAAGTGCTGTATCACTGAGTTGCACTCCCACTCTTTTATTTATTTATTTTTTTGAGACAGTCCTGCTAAGTTGCACAGGTTGCTTCTGGCCTCGAAGTCATGATCCTCCTGCCTCAGCCTCCTGTGTTGCTGTGATGGCAGGTGTGTGCCATGGCACCTAGACCAGCTCCCACTTTTAAATGGCTCATTAATGCTCCTAGCAGTGCTCTAGAAGACAAGATCCTGCCTGTTACAACTTCAGATGAATTGAAGAGGAGTAAAGTGGTTGGTTAAAAGTAAAGGTTCTGGACCCAGATTTTCTGGATCAAATCCTAGCTCAAGTACTTAGTAGCTGTGTGCATTTAGGCAACAGAGTTAAGCTCTTTATTTCCTCATCTGTGAAATGGGATTAATAGTATCTACCTCAGAGTGTTGATGTAAAGATTGAAACTTAAAGCAGAGCTGGGCAAACTGTAAGTGCCATACACAATATGTGCTGAATATCCCATACTTGAAATGTTTGAGACCACAACTATTTCAGACTTTGGATTTATTCAGATTTTAGAATATTTGCATATAAATAATAAGATGTCATATATGTCTTATGTTTCATACATACCTTATGCATCACTTGAAGAGATAATTTTCTACAATGTTTTAAATTATTTTGTGCATGATACAAAGTTTCATGGTTTGGAATTTTCCACTTCTGGTGTTATATGGTGCCTACATTTTTGGATTTTGGAACATTTTATATTTCTGATTTTTGGGTTAAGGATGCGCAACCTGTAACACAATTCTTACTTCAAGGATTTCTCTAGGAAAACAGTTTATGAGCTCCCTTTCTTCATTGAGCATGCCCTTTGGGGTCTAACTCCCACCCCAATACATTCTTCTAATGATGCTCAGTGCTCTCAATCGGAAGATCTATGGTGAATGAGATTTTCTTCATTGCAATAACTTGAAGCCAAGCCTCATTCATTCATTCATTTATTCATTCACTCATTTAGGTTTAGGAATTTCATCTCACAAGAACTTTTTGTTTTAAAATCTTACTGTGTTCTAATCTGTTAACAAACTCCCTTAGGGGCTGTCCCAAAGCTTTTCACCAGCATTAAGTTATAACATCTCATCCCACATTTTTCCCATACAACTTCCCCATGTTTTTTTTTAAATACAGCTGCCAAATCCATTTGTGCATCCTTATATTAGCTCCTGGCTCACACTGATTTCCTTCCTGACAAATGATTACGACATCAGAGTGTCACAAAAGCACATTTACAATTTTAAAAGAATCTACAGGAAGATAGGGACAATAAAAGCTAGCATGAATTGCAAAGCCAAATTTTTCTAAAGATAGCTATCACTCTATGCCTCCAAGCCCAGCTATGGTTGTAGGAT
The DNA here is from genome assembly GCA_007922755.1 of Pedetes capensis. Taxonomy (NCBI): domain Eukaryota; kingdom Metazoa; phylum Chordata; class Mammalia; order Rodentia; family Pedetidae; genus Pedetes; species Pedetes capensis. The sequence goes on from VMDO01002521.1 coordinate 26,959, forward strand.
TTCATCAGGCATTTATGTTTCCATGGTAACCAACATCCCGTGCGAAGCTTATAAACACGTATAAAGATAGATTGTGAGTGGAAAACGTACTGCACTGCAGTAAGAAGAGCCAGGCCTACCCCAGCTCTGTGGCCCATCAGCTATGTGGGCTGGAGCAGCTATTTATATAACTGAGTCTCTGTTTCTAACTCTGGCTGTGTTTCTCAAAGTATATACATCAGGTCATTTACATCAAAATCAACAGCTATTTTTTTTTTAATTTTTTTTTTTTTAGTACTAGAGGCTTGAACTCAGGGTCTTGCTCATGCTAGGCAAGTGCTCTATCACTGACAGTACCATTAGCCCCCTTAAAAAATTTATTTTTAAATTTTGAGAGAAAGGCTAAGTTGCATGGCCTGCCTCTGGCCTTGAATTGTCATTGTTCCTGCCTTAGTCTCCTGAGTTGCTGGGATTACAGTCATGCATCACACTGCCTGGAAACAACTGTGTTTTTCAAAAGTGCATGTTCTTTGGCTCCTTCCACAACTACTAAATCTGAATATCTGGGTATGACAACCAAGAGATGCATGTTAACAAGGTCCCCAGGTGGTTCTTGAACACATCACAGTCTGAGAATCACAAAGCTCTGTGGTTCCCCTTCCAACACACCTTAATTCCCTGCTTATTCGTGCAGGTCAAAATCTGATTGCTTCGGATCCAAAGAATAACTGCAAAAATCCCTGGGCAACAACCAAGCAGAATAGGTATGTTCTTCAGAATACTCTTTTATCTAACAAATATTTACCCAGTACTTTCTACATGTTGGTTACTATTCTTGAGATACATGAATACAAGAGATAAAAATGCCTATGCTCATACAGCTTGTGTTCTAGTGTGTAGGAACAGAGATGATAGATTATTGACTAATATAAAATCGGTGAATTATTAGTGTGATAGAAGGTAAAGTGGTAAGTATCCAGAGAAAGGTGGGGGGGAGGTGTCAGGATACAGAACTGGTAAAACTTCTCCTAAATTATACACAACTGCAAAAATGAACTTTTATATTTATTATAAAAGCCTGACCTTGACCTTAAGAACACAGTAGGAGCTTTGATGAGCTGCCAGGCCTGTTGTAGGGCTGATACACTGCCTCTCATTCTCCTTCAAATTCCCATTGTCCTTCCATTTCCTGTCATGGCTCAATGAGTGGCTACTGAGGACACCTTGCCCACTGTGAGGTCAACTCGGTGGTACCATTGTGCTATATCAGGGAGGCCGTGTCCTTGCTAGTTTTTTTCTGCTCCTATGAGTCACCCCCCTGTCCTGGCAGCACTGTCTGATAAGTTACTTGCTTGAGAATCCCATCTTCTAAGGAATTCTGCCCTTCTAATGGGAGTCCACGCTAAGACAGGGTCTGCAGCAATAAGACAGGATGCTTACTTCCGGAGACTCTCCAGACTAGGGGGCCAGGGGCTGTTAGGGTTCGCTCTCCTCCAAATCCTCACTGTTCCATTTTCATTCTTGATTTATTGTGGCTCAGAGTCTTTGGGGCGCCTGAAACTGCCCTGCAGAAGAAAGCAAGAAGGCAAGGCCCTCTGACAGGCACTGGCTGCTGTCTTGCTGTTTTCCTCATTCTTCTTCTCCTTCAGCCACAGACATTTCCAGAGGGCCTACCAAGGACAGAAAAATGGCCACTCCAAAATATGTTTCCTTGGCATTAATCGAGTTGATTATTTAGAGTACTTGCAGATCTCTGCAGGGACAGGAATGGCTCCAAAAAGTTGGCCAATTGTAAAAAGAGATGTGTATCAGTTGACACTAGCAAACAGTGGTGTAAGCATAGGGTTTTCTATCCAGTGTCCCCATCTGCCTAAGAAATCTTTCACTGGAAGAAGAGATTGGAGGGGCTGACACTTGGCCCAGGCAAAGATGACCACAGGTGGCCTGATGATTGTTACCTGGGAGACTTGTCAGCATAATAGGACAGTTCCCCCCCCACCACACTCCCATAACCTGTCTTCACTTCCCTACAGGACTCCCATATTTCTTTCTGTCGATACACAAGTTTCAGTGTCCTCTTCTGAATCTAGTACTTTGTGTATGGGTCCCTGTTCTGCATGTGGATTAATTTGTAGGTTTTCCCCTCACTACATTACTCTGTCCATTCCCAGTTCATCTCATAGATTAAAACAATCAAGCCTTATAAGGAAGCATTTCCTTAATAGGACTCCAATTGCTCAAGAAATTGCACCAAGAGTAGACAAATGGTATTACATGAAATTAAAAAGCGTCTGTACAGCAAAGGAAACAATCAACAGAGTTAAGGAAGAGCCCACTGAATGGGAGAATATCTTCACATCTTACACATCTGACAGAGGACTAATTTCTAGAATTTACAAAGAACCCAAGAAAGCAAATCCCAAAACAACAAATAATCCAATACACAAGTGGGCAAAGGAATTGAACAGATAGTTCTCAAATGAAGAAGTTCATAAGGCTAAGAAGCACATGAAAAAATGCTCAACATCCCTATCCCTTAGGGAATTGCAAATCAAAACAACTATGAGATTCCACCTAACTCCAGTAAGAATGGCCAAGATAAACAAAACAAATAGTAACAAATGCTGGCAAGGTTGTGGAGAAAAAGGAACCCTTTTGCACTGTTGATGGGACTGCAAATTGGTTCAACAACTTTGGAAATCTATATGGAGATACCTCAGAAAACTAAAAACAGAACTGCCATAGGATCCAGCTATCGCACTACTGGGAATATAACCAAAGGGAGACAAGTCATCACACCAGAGAGGCACCTGCATCTCCATATTCAATGCAGCACTCTTCACAATAGCAAGGATATGAAACCAACCAAGGTGCCATCAACAGAAGAATGGATAAAAAAAATTATGGTGCATATACACAATGAAATACTACTCAACAATTAAAAAATGACATGATGTCATTTGTAGCAAAATGAATGGAACTAAAGAACATCATCTTAAGCAAATGAACACAAGTTCTAAAAGAGAAATACCATATGTTCTCACTCATATGTAGGAGCTGAATCTTACTTAAAGCGAGAAAAAAATCCTATACATAAGTTGATATATAAAAAACACACAATTAAACTCAGCGAAGAAGGGACAATATAAAGAGTGGAAAGAAGGAGGCAGGGAAATAGCAAAGGGAAGTGAATATTAGGGATGGTGGGATGGGGAGGAGAATCAATGTAGAGAGATAAAGGGGGAGAGGATAATTTCAATGTAAACAAAGCAACTTTATGAGTACTTTGGAAACAGAAGGGACTATAACCCAAATATATACATGAGTTGTACTACATATTAGTCAAAAGTTTCCATGAACCTTATAAGTTGATAAAAATGTAATCAAAAGTGATGTAATAGTTGTGTAATGGAAAAGCCAATGCTGTATTACTCTGTACCCCACCATCATTTGCCAATAAAAGGAGAAAAAAATAATCAAGTGTTCAAAGGAAGAAGAGAAAATATAAAACATCTCTACCCTGAAACATGGCAGGAACTGTGCTGGGTTTGGGAATACAGCAGAAACATGATAAGGTCCTTGATATCATTCCCTAGGACACATTCGATCTTCTGCCAAACTCTGCTAATATTTCCTACTTGAAAATGAGCACACTTATCTGAGTGCTGTGGTACACATCTATAATCCCAGCAACTTGGGAGGCTGAGGCAGGAGTATTGCAAATTCAAAGCTAGAGGCAACCTGTGCAACTTAGTGAGACCCTGTTTCAAAATAAAAAACAGAAGAATGTCTGAGGGTGCGGCTCAGTGGCAGAGTGCTTGCTGGGTTCAACCACTCAGTACTTCAATAAATAAATAAATAAATTAATTAATTAATAAAGAAAAAAGAAAATGACCACACATGGTGAATTAGCAGCTGCTTAAAGATAATGTTCATGTAATTTCCTATGTCATTAAAAAAATTTTTTGTAGTACTTGGGGGTAGAACCAGGGCCTTGCACATACTTTGCAAGTGCTCTGCCACTGGGCTGCACCCCTAGCCCACTTTTCATTTTTTATCTTGAGACAGGATCTCCCTAAATTTTGCAGGCTGCCTCTGACCTTGACCTCCCAATCCTTCTGCCTCTGCCCCCAGAGGCATGGCCACCACGCCAGCCTGCAAAAAACAATTTTTTAAAAAGCCAATTCAACATATCTTTGCTCAAATAAACAAATACTCCCATCTCAATGGGCTCCTGGAAGCACACAGAGGAGGGTAGGCAGGGGCAGAAGGGACGGCGCCAGAGTACACTCTAGCGCAACATGAGATCAACGTGTCTCCCCATCAGTTATTGAAGACAGAAGCCCTCCCTTTCCTCATATGCTCCATTTTTCACAGTCCCCACAGCAGAGACAACCTTCTGATGGTTGCTGAAGCAGACATTCTTCAGTCTTGACAGCACAGACATTCCCAAAATATTTGCAAGATTAAAAAGATGCTCAGGAGGTTTTTCTATCAAATAAATTTTGTAATATAACCTTTGTTTGCACCATGGGAAATGTGAAAGGGCGCCCATCTACGTATGTTTGCCAGGGGCCTCTGTGGTTAAGACCCACCTGCCTGCTGGTCCCAGAGAGCTGAAGATAGGACAGAGGATGGGGTGAGGGTCTTGAACCCCCAGAATTCCTCCAGGGGGCTACACATCTTCACTTTGATGCACCCTGAGGCCCCATGAATCTGTGACTGACACAGTATCCAACAGGCAAAAAAAAATCCATAGTTTTGCACAGATAAAGGGCTGAGGCCATTGCACCTGGGGCTTTTACTTGGTGGGAGGAAGAGGAACCCGGTGGAGCTTACAGGAGTGACTCACGGCTGGGAGGTCCTCACAGCAGGAAGAGCTGCTGTGTCACTCGCTTGTTGCTTTCCCCTCTAGTCACAAGCCCTCCAGAGAAAGTGGCAGCGCCTTGCTTCCTCTCTTCTGCCTTCACCCTACACCCCTCTCCTCACAACCTAAAGGGAGCCCTGGACTCACTCTCGGAGCTAGTGGCACCGCATCCCCCTGGGTTCTGTTGTTAAGATGCAGTCTGTGACCCAGTCATGCTGCAATGGTATGGTGTGGCGGGGCAGTGGGACCCCATAGTCTGCATTTCTACTAAGCTCAGGTACTGCTGATACTAATGTGGTTCCTGCAGCACACTTGGATGACAATGACCTAGCTGGTTCACCACAAGCTGAGGGAGGACAAGTTGGCTTATTTGGCCATTAGGTTGATAAAGGGTGGTTTCTTCCCTGGTGACAGCAAATCTCCAGTTTTGTCCTTGGAAATGATTCCAGCAATGGAGTGCTGCTCTCAAATGTCTCTTATCTGGCCCCTTTATCCATCAGCCAGGCAGGCAATAACTGGTGCTCTGGCTGGCACACTCCTCCGCTCCTGAGGCTGAGCTCAGGGTAGGCCCCCTGGGGGAGAACATTCATTCCCAAGGCCCAAAAGCATAAAATGCAATCTCACATTCACCAGGCGATTATCTTTCTCTCTGCTTCCAGCTGCTGTTATGAGCAGCCGCACAGCCAGGCAGCCTTTTCTCTGCCTCGGGGACGCCCGCGCGCCTCCCTGGAGCCTGCTCCCCCTCCCTGGCAGAGTGCTTTTCATTAGACAGCCACTCCAGATGAAAGGGCCCTTTGCTCCTCAATTGCATAAATTGCTGTTTCTTTATGGCTGTGCTAACAGGGGTTGCTCTAAACTTGGCGTGATACTTGCAGTTTCCCCACTTCCCAAGATTTGCTCATTTTTCGCAGCTCTTGAACTCTCCCTCTTGATCGCAGCCTGTGTGAGTGGGTGGCAGAGCAGAGCATGGGGTGGGGAGGTTGGTAATTAACGCAGGAAGGGGAAGAGCCGCCTTGGCAGAAAGCCAAGAGGGGAGGCTTTATCAGGTGGAGCTGGCACAGGGCTTGTGTGTGGATGGTGACTCACGACTCACGGAAGATAGCAGAGCCTGGGTAGGGAATAGTTTGGGTAGTAACAAATAATCTGGTTTGAGTCATGGATTGATGTTTACGTATTATTTTGCTGGGAAGCTGGAGCCACGATAATTCCTAAATAAGGAAAGAAAGATTGACTCAGACATGAAAGCTGTCAAATTGGAATAAGGTTGCCTGCCTGTCAGCTCTGTCACTAGGATTTTGTGTTCTTTGATTCATGACACAGGATGGAGCAGTATGCAGATTGTTGTTCAAAAGCATTTTAGCATGGAAGGACTCAGAGTGTCCTCCTGGGGGCTGGCAGGGAAGGGGACAAATGGCTTCAGGAGGGGTGATGACATTCTCTCTCCCTCCTGGACGGATCCGAGCTCTCCAATGCTATGCACTTTGGAACTGACCTCTATGAGGCAGGGCGAGATTGGACAGGTCCTTCAAGAAACTGGGATAGGGCCTGGTGTGGTGATGCACACGTGTAATCCCAGCTCTTGAGAAGCTGAGACAGGGGGTCATGAGTTTGAAGGCAGCCTGGGCTACATAGTGAAACCCAGGTCAGCCTTAGCTACCAAATGAGACTCTGTTGAAATAAAAAAATAAATAAATTGAATAAAGAGAGAGAGAGGAAAGAAAGAAGAAAGAAAGAAAAGAAAAGAAAAGAAAAGAAAAGAAGAAAAGAAAAGAAAAGAAAAGAAAAAAAGAAAACTGAGTAGCCTGGCACAGTGGCTCACACCTATAATCCCAGCACTCAGGAAGCTGTGGCAGGAGGATTATGAGTTTGAGGCCAGGCTGAGCTATATAACAAGACCCTGTCTCAAATCAGCCAACCAACCAACCAACCAACCAAAACCCAACTGAAAAAAATATAACTTTCTTGCTTGGATATTGCAGGATCTCTTGGGGGCATTACCAGGAGAACAAGTTTGGACTGTGGTCTATGCTGGGAATAGGGCCCCTATACTTAAAGGTAGATGAACATTAGTATTTGTTTAAAGAGCTAAGATCACCATCTAGCACACTGTAAGCCCTAGGTAAATAGTATTTTTCCTAGGCAATCCAATTCACTCCAAAGGTGCTCTGAAACCCACCTGGAATTGAACCACATTAGTTGGTCAGAAGCAAGCATTTGGGGCTGCAGGGGTAGCTCAGTAGTAGAGTGCTTGCTTAACATGTGCAAGGCCCTGAGTTCCATCCCAGCATGACACTCGTGCACACACGCACATGCACACACACAAAGTAAGCATCTTTCTGGAAATGACTTCAATCAGACTGTCCTCCAGCCTGTCATGATCAATGTCATGCATGTTGCAACATGTTTTTTACTGTTCAAAAAATAAAAAATCTCTACTAATTTATGGGTTTTAACAATATAACTGAATTAGAATGGATTTGAAGTTGCTCTCTGAATTTTAGAAAAAGTTTGTTATACCTGACTTTCTGAGAATTGTACATTTGCCAACTCTACTGTACAGAAGTGTTGTTGTCAGCCCACACGCTAAGGCCATGTTGGTTGGGATTTACTTCAATTATTAGCTATGTAACCTTGGGCAACTAACTTTATCTTCTTGACCTCAGTTCCCTTTCACGTGGCATGGGGAATAAAAAAAGCACCTAACTTGGAGGGTTGTGGGGAGGAATGGTTGGGTTGAATAAATGAATGGGCTTTGTGTGTAGAGCACTTACCATAATGCCTGGCATAGAGTTAATGCTACTAGATTGTCAGCTCTCTAGAGGTGTTCAGTGTCATTTTCCTTGGGTCCACTGGTAGAAAGATCAGGAATCACTATTTTAAATTGTACATAGGTCATTCCATCAGTAAATTGGTCTGTATTTATCCAGTGTTTTCTTGTCTGAAAACTCTGTGCTCCCCTTGTAGAAAATCAATGGTGCATCATCAGGCTTTCAAAGATAACTTTGGGATTAAGTGGATACCAAAAGCTTATCTGCTTATTTTACAAATATTCAGTGTAGCTGTCCTCTCAAATCCAGCTCCTCTCATTCATTCTAAATATAACTCAGTTAAAACATTGATTTCATGTAATGTCAAAAATACTCTCATAATTTATCCTGCCTTTTCATTATGAACCAAATTTCAGAGTAACCAAACACTGGGTGGGTAAAGGAAAGTTCTATTTCAAAAGTGTGGATAAAGGGAATTAAGAAGGAAATGACAAAATAAGAAAATTATCATTTTGTACCCCTTCATGAACAAGATGGAACAGGTAGTGAATATCAGTGCAGAATAAAGTTATATGACCTTGTTGATGAGGAATTTTATAACAGAGAGACCAGGCTATCATGACATGAAACCACTGATCCATCTTAGGCTGACTAAAAATGCATATAATTCCATATATGATACAAAATGAAGTTAATAGTATCATCAGTGAAGTGTGCTGGGGAAAAACTGAACCTAAATCAAGTCAAACCAATAATTCTAACTTCTAATCTATAGAGAAGATGGGGGGAGAGGCATGTGTCAAAGGATGTCACAAGAAGGGAATCAGTGAAAGCTCAGCTGTGGGACATTTTAGAAAAACTGATTTGGTTCCTCCAAGTCAACTTGCAAGAGAAAAATGCTGGGAGGGCTGAGGTGGTGATGCACCCCTATAATCCCAGCAACTTGGGAGGTCAAGGCAGGAGGATCATGAGTTTGAAGCCAGAGACAGCCTATGTAACTTAGCTAGACCCTGTCTCAAAATTTAAAAATTTAAAAATGGGCTGGGGGTGCATCCCAGTGGAAGAGCTCTTGCTAAGTATATGTGAAGCTTTGAGTCCAATCCCCAAGTACCAAAAAAAAAAAAAAAAAAAAAAAAAAAAAAAAAAAAAAAAAAAAAAAAAAAAAAAAAAAAAAGAAAAGAAAAGAAAAAAAAGGAAAGAAAATTTCAGAAAGATGTAAACTGTTAACAACCAACACCATGAATAGACTGGTTGGATTCTCTATTTGTACAAATAATAGTAAAAATAACTTTGGTAATTGAGAAAATGTAGCTATGATCTGACACTAAATAAGAATGAGAATTTTTGTTAATTTTGAAAGGTAGGGTAATGGCATTATAGTTATATAATAAAATATTCTCTTTTGGAAATTCATGTTGAAGTTTTAGGGCTGAAATGACATGATTCTGGAATCTCTTTAAGATATATACTTTAGCAACAAATAAAAAAACTGAAAAAGAAAGAAAGAAAAGCAGGTGGAGGGGAAGATAAATGTATTTGTTGTTGAAGCTGGTATTTGTTGTTGGCACATATGTTTTCATTGGTTTATTTTCTACTTTTGAGTATGTTTGGAAGTTTTCATAATAAAAATAAACATTATCAAAAAATAATTAAGTAAAATTATAACATCCAATCCTCTCCCACTCCTCCTCTTCCTACTATGGGTTGTATTGTGCTCCTCTTCTGAATGTATATGTTGAAGTCCTACCCCCCAGCACCTCAGAATGTGAATATCTGTAGATGAGGCCTTTTGAGAGATAACTGAGGTAAATGGGGTCATATAGATCCACCATTATCCAATACAATTCGTGCAGAGATTAGGGCATAGACACAAATAGAGAGCTAACCATATGAAAACACATGGAGAAGACAGGCCTCAAGCTAAGGAGAGAGGCCTCTGAGGAAATCGACCCCGCTAACAGCTTGATCTTGGACTTCCAGTCCACAACTGTGAGACAATACATTCCTATTGTTCAAGCCACCCAGTCTGTGGGGCTTTGTGATAGCAACCCTTACAAACTACACTCATTTTTCTATTTATTTTTCTTTGTAGCCTTTATCACCATGTAATACATTACATACTTATTTCCTATGGTCAATCTTCTCCTGATAGATTGTACATGAGGATAGTGTATTTTACCTATTTTTGCTGATGGCTGAATCCCAGCACCTCTTTTTTTTTCTTCATTTATAAATGTTGGTGTGGTACCAAGTAGTAAGAATTTTGCTATATCTTTTATGTAACTATTACATCACTTTTGCTTACACATTCATCAAGTTACATATTTTACAGAATCATATTTCCCATATATTCATATACTTGCATCATATGTTTTGAGATTTTCCTCTCTCTTTTTCCCTTCTATGTTATTTCCCCTCTCCTCCCCTTTCCCCAACCTCCATTCCTCCCCACTGACCCCCTCCATCCTTCTTTCAACTTTGCTTATATTTTCCCTTCTTAGATATGTATGATTGCTTATTTTTATGTATCTACATACATATAGTTCTTTTTTCTTTCTTTAAGTTAAATTTAGCTCCCACATATGAATAAGAACATATGGTATTTCTCTTTTGGAGACTGGGTTAGATCAGTTAAGATGATGTTTTCAAGTTCTATGCATTTTGCTGCAAATGGCATAATTTCATTCTTCTTTATCACTGGGTAATATTCCATTGTGTATATGTACAATTTTTCAATACACTCCTCTGATGATCGGCATTTTGGCTGATTCCATACCCTTGTGATTGTGAAGAGTGCTGCATTAAATATGGAAGTGCACATGTCCCTTTGGTATGATGACTTATCTTCCTTTGGGTATATTCCCAGGAGTGGTATACATGGGTCATATGGCAATTCTATTCTTAGTTTTCTAAGATACCTCCATATTGACTTCCAAAGTGGCTGAACTAATTTATAATCCCACCAGCAGGGTAAAAGTGTTCCTTTTTCTCCACATCCTCATCATCATTTGTTATTATTTATTTTGTTAATTTTGGCCATTTTTACTGGTGTGAGATGGAATCTCAGTGTTGTTTTGATTTGCATTTCCCTAATGTCTAGGGATATTGAGCATTTTATCATGTGTTTCTTGGCCATTCATACTTCTTCATTTGAGAATTGTCTGTCCAGTTCCATTTCCCATTTATTTATTGGGTTATTTGTTGTCTTAGTATTTGATTTACTAAGTTCTTTGTATATTCTACAACTTAGTCCTCTGCTAGATGTGTAGAATGTAAAGATTTTCTCCTATTCTGTATGCTCTCCATTTACTCTGTTGATTGTTTCCTTTGCTGTACAGAAGCTTTTTAGTTTCATGTAATCCTATTTGTCAATTCTTCGGGCATTTCCCTTGGCAATTAGAGTCATGTTGAGGAAATACTTGCCTATGCTTATATGTTGGAGCATATTCCCTATCTTTTCTTCTACTAGCTTTAAGGTTTCCTGTTTAATGTTGAGGTCTCAGATCCATTTTTTTTAGTTGACTTTTGTACAGATTGAGAGATATGGGTCTACTTTTAGTCTTCTGCACACGGATATCCAGTTTTCTCAGCACCATTTGTTGAAGAGGCTCTTTTCTCCATTGAACATCCTTAGCCCCTTTGTCAAAAATCAAGTGGCTATAGTTGTGTGGGTGCATCTCTGGGCCTTTAATTCTATTCCATTGAGCTTCAAGCCTATTTCTGTGCCAGTATTAAGCTGTTTTTGCCACTATTGCCCTGTAACATAGTTTGAAGTCAGGAATTATGAACCCTCTTGCACTGTTTTTGCTACTGTGGAATCCCAGCACTTCTAACAAGGCCTGATCCATTGAGCAGTGTAGGCCTTCAACAAATACATATGCAATGCTGAATCAGTGAATGAACATAATTTGGGGGTACTTCATGAGTACCTGCTAGGTTGACAATATTTTTCCAGGGTAAAAATTGTCATTCAGCTTACTTTACCTCTGTGTACTCCATCCAGTGGTCTATCCCACATATCTGAACTTTTCCTGGAACTAAGCAATCAGGAGAGTTTGGCCTCCAGAGAAATCACTCTGCATTTTGATTCTCTTTCAGCCAAAATGAGCTGGCCAGCTCATTGTGCAAGTGGATGCAGAGAAATTTGTTCTAATTGTTCTAGTGTCTGAAGGAGTAGGTTGTAAGTGAAGTTTTGGAGAAAAGAAAATGTGGTTAAGAGTAAAAAAGGGAAGAACAAAATAGAAGAGTATCTGCCGGGGACGTTTGTCACATTCCTTGCTGCATGGCACCTCCTGAAACCCCTTCCCATGTTTGGAGAAAGACCTGTCTTAGGAGTCCTGGCTCCCTAAGGTAGAACTCTGGGAATATTTCCCCTGGCTTGCTTGCAGCTAAACCCAAACATAGGATTTGAGCTTCAACAATCTGACACATCCATGTGAGACTTCTACAAGGGAACTTAAATCCCTACTATCTATTTCCAGAACTTTGAAAATAGAATATTTTAGCATGAGTTCATATCATCAAAGATTCTAGGCTTATAGAACAGTTTTAATTCAAGTTAATATGCAGTTGTCTGCTTTCTACAATGTAAGCATCACAACTCTGTTTGTTGCTGCATTGCCAGACTCTCATAGGTGCCTGCAACACTTTTGTTTGGTTTTGAATGATCAAGTGACATATTCTTGAGTCCAGTACTTGGGCAGTGCTGGAGGATCAGGCTGGGGAGTCCACAGGTATATATACATGTGGGAAAAAGTGGAGTTATTGAAGGATGTTGTTGTTGTTGTTAGGTGCTGTTGAGTTGGTGTGACTCATAGCGATCCTATGTAAAACAGGTGAAATACTATTGTCAGTGCTTCTCTGCTATTCATAGAATTTTCAATGGCTGATTGTTTTTTGGGAGTGGGTTCCTGGGTCCTTCTCCCAAGCCTATAGCGCCTGGTGTTCCCAGGTGGTCTCCCATCCAAGTACTAACCAGGCCTGACCCTGCTTAGCTTCTGAGATCTGATGGGATTGGATGACACAGTGGTATGGCTGATGGTATTATTACTGAAGGATAGAACCAGCATTTCACAGCTGTGCTGTGCTTGTGCTCAGGGTGTGGGGGCTGGAAGGGCTGATATAAATTAGACTTTTACCTGGGATGATGCTAACAAGGTCAGTTTAAAGATTCCTGTGGCTGGAATTATAACAAGTTAGTGAGGGTGTGTCAGTTAGTTCCTGGATTTCAGGGATATAATAAGAATGTTTTGGCTGGGCATGGCAGCACGTGCCTGTAATCCCAGCACTCAGGTGACTGATGCAGCAGGATTGTGAGTTTGAGGCTAGCTTTGGCTATGTACCAGATTCAAGACCAGACTTTGATACCCTGTCTCATGAAAAACGTCTTAACATTTCTGGGAGGAAAGTTAATAATGAAACAATATGTGCTGGTGAAGGAGTTAGGGGACCATTCACTCATTTACTCAGCAGTATTTATTAAGCATCCACTTTGCATCAAATTACTCTGGGTTTTGAGGTCCCTGTAGCAAACAAAAAAGTCATATATCTGTTATCTATCCCTTATACTCTAATGGGAAGAGACTGAAAATAAAGAAACCTCAGCTATATGGCGAGGCGGGGGGAGGTGCTAGAAAGGAAAATAAGCCTGGGTAATAATGGTGGGGAGAGTGACCAGGGGTGTGTGTTATTTTTGACAAAGGTGTGCTATTTTTGAGGAGGTGACATTTGAGAAAGGGAGGGGGGCCCACAGGGACATCTAGAGTGTTCCAGGCAGAGAGAATAGTAGGTACAGAGCTCTGCGGTGGGGATGTGGTTGGCAGATCCTAGGATCAGCCAGAGGAAAGTGAGGGAAGAGTTGTAGACAAAAAGGTCAGGGAGGCAGCAGAAAAGACATTTTGCTCTGGAATATCTTGAACAAGTATCACACAGCAGACACACCTCCCATCATTCTTCAATCTCAAGTTAGACATTTTCTTAAAATTGCTCACCATCTTGTAGGGCAAAGCAGGATGAAGGGTCCACTTGCTGTTTCCTCAGGGGCTTTTTGATAGTGCTTTGTCTGAGTCCTACTTATCATGGTGAATTGCCGTTTTCATTCCCTGGCAGACAGTCTGGCTTTTTCGCAATGAGATGGGAGCTATTTGTGTGCAATGTTGTCAGTGAGTAGGATGTGCGCTTATTGATAAGGTCAAGATGCATGTGTGAGCAGAAAAAGAAACACCCAAGATGGAAGGACAGAGGAAGGGGAGAGAACTCCAGGACAAAGAGGCCCATGAAAATGCAAGTGATGAAGACAGGAGACTGGTATCCCCACCCCCGTTGCCAACAGTGTTTCCTTGGGCCTCTTGAAAATGGTTGCTTTTATTTCTGCTTCATAGTTTCCCATTAATTTTCTTGATATGAAGAATAGAGAAAAGAAGAGCCTGCGGGAACTGAGCAGGAGTCTCGTAACACTGTGGGTGCCTGTGTTTCTTCCTGGATGCGCACGCCCATGGGATGTGTCAGATTTGAAGCTGGCGCTGGGGAGGAAGCCGCAGCCGCGCGGTGCACACCCCCTGTGCAGCTGAACATCTGATTAAACACAAGGGGAGGGAGGCTGTTTTCTTTCAGCCTGTTTCCTGCAGACACGAGCTATCCTTTGATTTGAAACTGAGTCTGTCAGAATTAGCAGACCATGGATGGGAAGGGTCATGTTTTCTTTCTGTCTGTGTAACATCAAATCTCGCCATGCCCGAGTTTCCTAGCCTTGTGCCAGCTCATTTTCTTTTCACATCCAAATATAATAGGCTGGATCCTTGCTTTGCATGACTGCAGGACACCAGTGCCTGCTGGAAGGTTTGGAAGATGTCCTGGATGTTGCTTGTCACTTACCACCCCCTCCCAGCAACTTCTCTCTGTCTGTAGCTGCCCCTTATTCTTTTTCATACTACTGTCACCTCTCTGCCCTACTTCAACACAAGCATGGATACAACCTTCTCCTTTATCCCTCCCTTCCCTCAAGCCAAGCTGGTGTGTGTGGAGGCAGTGGTGTGGGGAAAATCACTTAACAATTGATAGGCTGGGGACTAGCCAGTGTTCCTAACGGATCTTGACTGTGTCAAGCATGTTGTTGTTGTTGTTGTTAGGGGCCATCGAGTCGGTATCCGACTCATAGCGACCCTCATAGGGTTTTCAATGGCTGACTCTTTTGGGATTGCCTTGGAAGTGGATTGCCAGGCCCTTCTCCCATTTTTGTGGTGCTGGGAATTGAACTCGGGGCCTCAGAGACTGCAGCGCAGCGCTCTACCCACTGAGCTAAATCCCAGCCCGTGTCAAGCATAGCCCTTCCATTTCTGGGTCATTGGGATGTTGAGGGGTTCTGGCACGAGCCACGGATATTCAACTAGGGGAAAATCCCACAGGACAAAGGTTATTTACCAACCAGTATGTAATATTTTAATATTTTAACACCTAGCTATACAGCAGGTGCATACTAAACAGCTCTGTGCAACAGATTTGCTGAAGGACAAGGAATATTATTGGTGCAACTTAAAATTAGATCTTCAGTGTCACTGTAGTTCTCTTTAGAAGGAAACACTCATTGGTGGTCTCTTACCTTGGTCACCAATTGGCCGCCATGATTGTGGTGTCTCTCTTTTAGAACTAAATTCCTCCTCAAATCTGCTTTCACTCTCCAGCCTAGAATTTCTCCCCAATTCAGCTCAGACTAGATCGGTTGCATGCTGTGTTTGGCAGGAATAACTAATCATCCTGTCACAAAGACAGCCAAAACTGCTGCCTAAGGAAGTCACAGTCAAGATTTTACTCATCTGTGAAGAGCAACCTCAGGCCATCTTCCCCTGACTTTTGCATGGCTAATTGCCGTTCAATGTTTTCCTAAACAGTAGAGCAGTTTTACCTCCAGGATGAATGCTGTCCCCACTCCTGAGAGCAATGGGTACTACTTGCAGCCATCTTATAAAACAGCATTTTGATTTTCTCTTTTAGATGTGAAAACACTTATCTAGTGTCTAGTCACCTGCAGCCATCCTCCTGTGGTGTCCAATTCCATCAGATCTTGGAAGCTAAGCAAGGTTGGATCTGGTTAGTACTTGGATGAGAGATGGCCTGGGAATGCCAGGTGCTGTAGGCTTGGGAGACCCAGCAACCCACTCCCAAAAAGCAATCTGCCATTGAAAACCCTATGAATAACAGAGAAGCACTACAATAGTGTTTTGTCTGTCCTACATAGGGTCGCTATGAGTTGGACACTGACTCGATGGTTCCTAAGAATGACAACAACATGAGCTAGGTGGGGCTGGCATTTAGCTCAGTTGGTAGAGTGCCACACTGTGCTCTCTGAGGCTCTGGGTTTGATCCCTAGCACTGCAAAAATGGGATAAGGACTTGGCAGCCCACTCTCAAAATAATCCAGAAACAAACGGCCTTCAAAAACCCTATGAGGGTCACTGTAAGTCAGACTGGACTCCACAGCCACTAACAACAACATGTGCCAGGCACGGTGCTAGTTCAAGAAAACAAGAAGGACAAAGAGCTCCATTCTGATGAAGCTTACATTTTAACAGGGGAGATGAAAACCACAAGATGAATATAACATATGTTGTATGTGAAAGTGATAAATGCTGTTGTTGTTGTGAGGTGCCATCAAGTTGGGTCTGACTCATAGCGACCTTCACAGGGTTTTCTTTTTCCTCTCTCTCTCTTCTTTTCTCCTTTTATGGGTAAATGATGGTGAGGTACAGAGTAATATAGCATTGGCTTTTTCTATTATGCAACTATTACATCACTTCTGGTTACACTTTTATCAACTTACAAGGTTTTTATGGAATCTTTTGACTAACGTTGTTATTGTTGTTGTTGTTAGGTGCCGTCGAGTCGGTATCCGACTCATAGCGACCCTCATAGGGTTTTCAATGGCTGACTGTTTCGAGATTGCCTTGGGAGTGGATTGCCAGGCCCTTCTCCCATTTTTGCGGTGCTGGGAATTGAACTCGGGACCTCAAGAGACTGCAGCGCAGCGCTCTACCCACTGAGCTAAATCCCAGCCCCTTGACTAACGTAGTAAAACTCAAATGCACATTTGGGTTATATTCCCTTATTTTTCCAATGTACTCATGAAGTTGCATCATTTACATTGAGATTATCCCCTCCCCCTTTATCCCTCTACATTGATTCTCCTCCTCATCCCACCTTCCCCAGTCTTTGCTTCCCTTTGCTAGTTCCCTCCCTCCTTTCTACCCTTTATATCATCCCTTCTTCACTGAGTTTAATTGTGCATTTTTATATATCAACTTATATATAGGATTTTCTCTTCCTTTAAGTAAGATTCAGCTCCAACTTATGAGTGAGAACATACAGTATTTCTCTTTTTGAGCTTGTGTCTGTTTGCTTAAGATGATATTCTCCAGTTCCATCTATTTTGCTGCATGTGACATTATTTCATTTTTTTGCTGAGTAGTGTTCCATTATGTATATGTACCACACTTTTTTTTATCCATTCTTCTGTTGATGGGTACCTTGGTCAGCTCCAAATCCTTGCTAATGCCTCACAGCGTTTTCAATAGCTGATTGTCTTGGGATTGTTGCAGGAGTGGGCTCCCAGGGCCTTCTCCCATTTTTGTGATGCTGAGGATTGAACCCAGGGCTGCAGAGAGTGCAGAGCAGCACTCTACCAAAAGAGCTAACCCCCAGCCCCAGTGATAACTGCTAGGAAGCTCAAAAGCAGGAAAGAAGCATAGCTAGCAGTGAGGGGAGTGTGTGATTTTAGATGGAGAACTGGGGAGGATGTCAAGAAGAAGGTCACATCTGAGTCAAGATCTAAAGGAGGAGAAAGTGAGCTATGCCACTTGGGGGTGGAGAATAGAAAACCCACTCTCACAGGGGGAGCAAATCCAATGACATTGAGAAAGACTAGTTTGTAAAAATGATTAAGTTGAAATATGGACAACTGCTCCACGTGGTCCTTGGTTTTTTCCTTCATTCAATGAGGATGAGATTTTTCTTTCATTTTAAAGAAACTCCTCTTCCTCATTTGATGGTGCTTTTGGCAATCTGCACACTTTTCCTTTCATCTCTTTCTTCTATAAAGGGACACATATCTCAGGCACAGTAGTGTCAGACTATTAAACTTACAGTTTGCTTCTGGCAGGAAATAAAAACAAGCATGACATTGATGTCCTTAGTGTCCTTCATTTTTCCCATTAATTAATTGTAGATGGTAAATTAATTGTGAGCTGTATTTATGTACCTGAACCAGGTACGTGTCCCAAATAAGCTCACATGGACATGGCCCAGTAATGAATGTTTACTGTCACACCTCCAGAAGTGCGTCTGCATTGGGCGATTTTGTTGGCCCACAAACTCTGTTGTGTGTAGTAACAAGTGTTGAGATTTAGGCTACAGGATCCTGTGAGAGAGGACCAATGTTGAAAAACAGTTCTGTCCTCTAAGCAGCTCATGGGCCTGCCACATCTGTGCCCTTTGAGTTGAGATGGCACTCTTCATAATAAAGTCCATGTGTGTGGCTCTGGTAAAGCAGTACAGTGCCTGTTTGGTAACCTGTGGCCATGGCCACTTTTATTTGTGGAGAAGGTTGCTGAGTGGTGCTCCCCTTCTCTAACTTTTCATCCTACAGGAGGGGCATCTTTGGAAGGACTGGCTAGTCCATTCCCAACAGCCACATACCTGGCTTGGCCAGCCAGCCTGCTTCCATTCTACAGCCATACTCTTCAATCATTTGATTAAATTACCTGCTGGAGGAAAGTATTGTCTGAATGGTTAATCCTGGCAAAGACAAGTCCATAAAACTCATAGATGAACGGGGTACGAATCCCAGCTTCCTTGTGTATATGGGTGAGTCATCTTATCTCCCTGAGCCACAGTTTCCTGACCTGTAAAAGGAGAACAACAATCAATTTCACAGGGTTGTGGTGTCAATCACGTGAAATACTGTATATAAAGAATGTCATATGGTGTCTATCTTGGCAGCCAATCCTGGCCACTGTTATTTGAGTTGTTTTGAAGATAAATAAGATTATTGTTGTGGAAGTAAAGAAATCACCACTTCCAGCATCATCATCACTACCACCACCATCAAGAATTTTGGTCTTCTATACAAAATTATAAGTCTCTCTTCAATTTAACACAGTACTGAATATATGAAGGATATTTGATTAATACTATTTCATGATAATGCCTGCAGCCGTAGCCCTGTGGCATCCAATCCTGTCAGATCTCAGAAGCTAAGCAGGGTCGGGCCTGGTTAGTACTTGGATGGAGACTGGCTGGGAACACCAGGTGCTGTAGGCTTGGGAGACAGACCCGGCAACCCACTTCCAAAAATCAATCTGCCATTGAAAACCCTATGAATGGCAGAGAAGCACTGACAATAGTGTTTCCCCTGTCATAGGTAGGGTCACTATGAGTTGGATACCAACTCCATGGCACCTAACAACAAGAACAACATTTCATGATAATGATGTAGTTAGTCTGCTACAGGGAAGGTCTGAGACTAAAATTAGAAGGCTATTTCTCAGTTCAGTGCTCCACTAATCTTTATGTGACCTTGTTATTAGGGGCTGTCAAGTTGGGTCCAATTCATAGCAACCCTATATACAACAGAATGAAACACTACCGGGCACTGGGCCATGGCCAGCACTATTGTCAGTGCTTCTCTGCTGTTTGTAGGGTTTTTGATGGCTGATTACTTTGGGAATGGGCTGCTGGGACCTTCTCTCAAGCTTCCAGTACCTGGAATTCCCAGCCAATTTCTCATCCAAGTACTAACCAGGCCTGACCTTACTTAGCTTCCGAGATCCCATGAGATTGGATGCAAAGGTAGGACAGCTGTAGACCTGTGTGACCTTAGAAGTCACTTAAACTCTCTGAGACTTATTTGGCCATCTGTAAAATAGGTAAGTTGGAAATCAGAATTCCATAGTGGTCAGAAACCTTACAATACCACGTAAAAGGAAGGCAAGAACTGGAGCTATGGATTTCTGTGAAATGGGGAATAAAGAAGTTTCAACTTTGGCTCTAGCTCCCTTGTCCTCCCCACCTTCAGCCTTATCCTAGACAACTTATTCTGTATGTTGGGCCAGAAGATATTTCTAAAATGAAAACTTGATTATATCACTCAGCTGCTTAAAATCTGTCAGTGATTTCCCATTGCCTTTAGAATGAAATTTAAACTCTATGGCATAGTGTGCTAAGGGCAGCTTGACAACATGACACATTGCAAGGAACACACATGTCCCCTGTTGAAGACACAAGGGGAAGTCAAGTTATAATACTTTCGTAGATAGAGTATGATTTACATGTTAAAATAATGTTGTGGAAACTAAGAAAGGGCCAGAGATGTGGCTCAGTGGTAGAGTGCTTGCCTAGCATGCATGAGGCCCTGAGTTTGGTCCCTAGCTACACACACACACACACACACACACACACACACACACACACACACACAGAGAGAGAGAGAGAGAGAGAGAGAGAGAGAGAAATAACATGGGAAGGGCTTATAATGAAATAAATTTAAAAATACAAGCAAATATTTCATATATAATATGATCATAATTACACTAAATAAGACATAGTAGTTTATTTTTTAAAAAAGACAAGTTTTAAGGACTCAGAATACAAATAGTAATTGATTTGGACTTTTCCAACTTGGTCACCCTACTATGTCTTGCATTTTTTTCTTTAATAATATTTTTAAAAAATTGTACTGAGGGTATATCTCAGTGGTATGGTGCTTGCCTAGTATATGTGAGGATCTGGGTTTGAGTCCCAGCACCACAAAAAAATTTTATAGATTTGTTTTCATTGCTGTTTTCTTTTATCTTCCAAAAATAAAGTATGCTCATTTAAGAAACTTCAAAAAAAAAAAATCAGCTAGGATAAAGAACAAAAACTACCTGAATTCCCTGTGTCTCAGAAATAACCATTATGAAATCCTATTGAATATTCTTATTCTAATAAATTCACAGGTATGGAAATTACAAACATGCTAATAATTCTAGTCCTCAGAGTAGCACAAACCAGGTGAGCAGTACTCATTATGGATTTTCTCTTCATGAAGTTACTCCTACCTTGATGTTACATGTCTTTCATGAAGGTCCTCCTGGGTGGTACAGATCTTTCATGAGGGTCATTTGTTGTTTCTTGTTTGTTTGGATTTTTGTTTTCAGGGCTGGGGATGGAACCAAGGGACTCTTGGATGTTAGGCCAAGCACTCAAGCACTGAGCTATACTCCTAGGCTGTGGTTTGCATCTTCTACTCTGAGATGGCAGATCTCTCTTCCACTTCCAGGGCTCACATTGGGAAAAGTGCTTCTGGGTTTAGGAGAGGGAAACACTTCTGTATGTGAGAAGATTATTTTGTGTGTTAGATGCCATTGAGTTGGATCTGACTCATTGCTACACTAAGTACAACAGGACGAAATATTACCCAACTCTGTGCCAGGCACCCGATCTTTTCATGTTTGAGCCCATTGTTGCAACCAACTATGTTTCTGTTCATTTTGAGTAGGGCCACATCAGGAAAAGGAGGTCTTAGGGGCTTCACTACATTCTCGTCATTAAAGTTGACTCTACTTTGAGGATGCAACTCTTCCTCAGTGGTTTCTAGAATGCCTTCCAGCCTGGGGGAGCTCACTTTCAGGTACTGTATTTGACAGTGCTTCTCTGCTATTCACAGGGTTTTCAAGGGCTAATTGTTTCAGGAGTAGGCTGCTGGGTCCTTCTCCCTAGTCTGTCTTAGTCTGGAAGCTTAGTTGAAACCTGTCCACTGTGGGTGGCCCTGCTGGTATCTGAAATACTGGTGGCATACCTTTCAACATCATGGTAACACACAAGCCCCCACAGCATGACAAGATGAAAGACGTGGGAGGTGAGATTAGTTGCTCTTCTATTCTAATTACACTCAATGCTAAGAATCCGACTTTAGAACTTTCAATACAATGTAACAAGAGCCATTAGTCAAGGATCATCTCTAGGATCAATACTTTAAAAATTCTGGAACTTCTTCACAAGCCCTCTTTCTTAGGGATTCTGACTAGGTGGTTCCTACTATTCTTAAGGCTGAAGAAAATGAAAAGTGAGTATAAGCTGAGGCTGTTGTGTGGGTCCAGTCCACATGTCTACAGCTGGGTAACAGAAGACATGAATCAAGAATGGCAAGTACAGTCATTTGTGCCCTTAAAGATAGTTTTAACTAAATTGGAAACTGATAGAGAGATTTTTATAGAAACTCAGCCCACTCTCCCAGCCTCATCCTACCGGGAACCAAGCTGCTGGGCTTGCCCAACTAACCACAGACTAAGCTCATTCATTCAACATCCACTTGAATGGTGACTATACCTCAGAGGGACCAGCTGTCAGGTGCTGGCTCCCAAGACAGCAAGATCCCTTCTGGTGGTGGAAATGCTCTGCCTCTCAAAAAAAAAAAGACTAAATCCTTGGGGAGTCAGTTCTCTGTGGAGCAGCAGGAAGAGGTCCAAGCAGAGGCTAGAGAAAGATAGGCGAGAGCTTAGTACGATCCTGGGACTGGAAGAAGACCAGAGAGACTTCCAGGCAGTGAACAGTAAGTGGCAAAGGAAGAAGTGGAATTTGCAGAGGACTGAAGGCCATGGTGAAGGGTGTAAATGTCATTCTCATCTGCAGAAGAAGCTTAAGCAGAGCAGGGATGTGAGGTTGGCCTTGGGCAACTCTGGTCTTCCTTTCACAAGGTATCCCTGTGCTACCTTCTCTTCTCACAAATTCTCAGCTTCTCTCCTCAGACCCCTAGATTTCTAAGGTAACTTTCAATCATAAGAGGTAAATCGCAGAAGACAGTTTCCAGATTGTGTGTCATAATGATAGTCAAAGCCTTGACCACAAAAGCAAACTATCTGACTACAGGATTATTGGCATTCGTCCAGAGGTAGGAAGGAATTGGTGGGACATTCTTGAATCACAGACTGTTCTCTCAGTTGGTCACACATCTCACAAAGGGTTACGTTGGTCTCAGAGGAAGCTCAGCAAGTACCTGGGACCTATTATCCTGGTGATGAGACCACAGGGTCCCCACCACACAGAGGGCAAGATTAAAATCCTAGGATCTTAACAATAGAAGGGAAGTATCTGTGGGCTTGCTGGGCTGGAGCCTGCCATGGCCAGGCTCTTTGGAAGGGCAAGCTACATTGATTTCTCCCACTGCTATCACATTTGTATAACTGATATCACCTCACGTTTTTCCATCTCTTGACCACCTTCTGAGAGAGGCAACAAAGAGAAAAAGAGCCACAGGGCACAAGTTGTCCCTAATGTCCAAGTTATCCCTAATCCCACCATCAGAGGTGGTCTGTGTTTCATTTTCACGAGAAATAAACTAAACCTCAAATGATGAAGCTGAAATCCATTGCAATGTCTCCCTCTTAGTCTTATCATGCATGGCTTTAGAGTTTTTCTCCTAAAACCTCTTGGTCCTCCAAATCTTGAAATCTTTCCATACAGCTACTGCAATATATCTTTTGAATTATGAAAGCTTTTAATAAACTAAGCTATGCCTGAAGATATTGTAAGGTATCATCAAATAATCTCTGATACTCAAGAAATTTCTACTCTCTCTGTTCTTCCTACCCCAAAACACTTACACCTACACTCTTTTCCCTGCCCCGCCGCCCCGCCTCCCTGCCACCAACACACACACATCAGATTTCCCCTCAAAACATCAGCCTCGACTTGGCCCCGTGGGACTCCTTAAGTCACCCCTGTCAAGTCTTCAGCGTTGGCTGACCCATTTCCTGCCACAACCTGTATGGGGCGGACATGAGGATGTTCCATTTGCTCTGTAAATGTTAAATGTCACCTCTGATGTTTACTTACTTTGAAATCTCCAGGCAAAGGGACATGGGAAAACTTACCTGTCTCCACCAGACTCCTTATTCCTGTTCTGGGTACAGGGGACCCTTCTTGTGATTACTCATTTCTCCCTTTGCCTCCTTCAGCGGTGGGGGTTCTTATTGTCTTCTAACAAAAATAGCCACAATACTTCCCCAGACTAGCTATAATTGAGACACTCTTCTAAGCATATTTGGATATTTTGACTCACTGAACCTTTACAAGCAACCTTTGAGGTCGATGCAGTCATGAACCCCATTTTACAAACAAGGAAACCAAAGCATAGAGAGGTTAAGGCGTCTGTCCCAGGTGACCTAGCTACTAAGAAGCCAAATCTGCACTCTTAACCTCAGGGATTTGATTTCTCTGCCTCTCATTTTCTTCTTTTCCATTTAACTCATGTCATATTCAAATGAGGGCTGTGGTTTTGCCCAGTTGGTAGAGCACTGCTGCACACTTTCTGAGGACCTGGGTTTAATCCTCAGCACTGCAAAAGTAGGAGGATGTGGCAGTCCACTCCCGAAAACAATCCTGAAACAGTCAGCCACTGAAAACCCTAGAAGGGTCTCTGAGTTTGACTCAACTTGACAGCACCTAACAACAACAACAACAACGGGGCTGGATTTAGCTCAGTTGGTAGAGCGCCGCTCTGCAGTCTCTGAGGTACTGAGTTCGATTCCCAGCACCGCAAAATGGGAGAAGGACGTGGCAACCCACTCCCAAGGCAATCCCGAAAAAAAATAATCTGCCATGGAAAACCCTATGAGGGTCGCTATGAGTCGGTCACGACTAGACGGCACCTAACAACAACAACATATTCAACTGAATTCAACCAGTACTTATTACTCTGCCCAGCACAGTGTTAGGCACTTAGGATTCAAGGATGAGTAAATGGAAACTCTTGCTTGCAAAAAGGCACACAGCAGACCCCAGTGGGCTGGGCGAGGAAGGGGAGGCTTGAACAAGTTGCTACATGAGAACTTGGAAGGGCAAGCTTGCGCTCCAGTATCAGTGGGTGGGTGTGATAGCACTCTGGAAACTGGCAGCTTCTCTTCCACTGGAACATATAATTTTGTTTGCTTCTTCTGTCTCTTTCATCCATTTTTGAAACTTCAATTTCTTTCCCTCTCATCTCAGAAGAGTAATGTTTGAACTTAACTGTACATTGAAATCACCAGTTGTGGCAGCAACTGGCTGGTTTTCCTCTGGGCTGCAAGTGGACCCATTTCTCATTTCCTTATGCTCAGAGGGAGCATGTGACTCCCCCTCTTCCCTTCTAGTTGGATTCCACCATCCCGTGGAGGACTCTGGGGTGAGGGTTTCAATGTACATGGTAGTTTGAGAATCACACGTGTTATATATATATATATATATATTTTTTTTTTTTTTTTTTTTTTCTCTAACCACTGCCTCAGATATCTTTGCTACAGCATATCCACCTGGCTTCCTGTTTCTTGGGTGGCTTCTGAAGGCAGACTGTTATTTACATTCCTTACCTTTTCTTTAGGAAACAGTTTCTCAGCAATGTTTGCTATTGGATTTATGTTGTTGTTGTTGTTGTTGTTGTTGTTGTTGTTGTTAGGTATTGTAGAGTTGAGTCCAACACATAGTGACCCTGTGTACAACAGAACAAAACACTCCCCAACACTCTGCCATGCCCAGCACTACATCAGTGCTTCTCTGCTATTCATAGGGATTTCAATGGCTGATTGTTTTTGGTGAGTGAGTTGCTGGGTCTTTCTCCCAAGCCTACTGCACCTGGCGTTCCCAGGCGGTCTCCCATCTAAGTATTAACCAGGCCTGACCCTGCTTAGCTTCTGAGAGCTGATGGGATCAGATACCACAGTGCTACAACTACAGGCCAACATGCACTGAGACTATCCAAAACACCTTTCCCTCTCCCTTAGGACCAAAATCACATCATACTATATGAAGACAGAGACAATGAGAATGACTTTGGACCTATGAAGTTTGCTTTCAGTAACAAAATAATACTTATTATTCTGACAGAATTCAAGGAACATAAATGTGTGTGCGTGCGTGTGCGCGCACACACACACACACACACACACACACACACATATGTATATATAGTATTTGAGCTTCTAATATGTTCCAAGTCCTGTGCTAAGCACTCTATTCCAGTAGCTCACATTATTGGGCAGCAGCTGTAGGCAGTAGGCATTGTTATGATTGTTCTACCCTATGAATGAAAGACAGGCACAGAGATGTGAAATTATTTGATCAAGGTCACCTGATAAAGATCCCCAGAGTGAGGGTCAAGGTTGAAAGGCAATTTGACACTTATGCACAGCTGCCCTGGCCTCTGGCTGTGCTACTTCCCTGTCACATGTTCTGTCTTTGTCTCTGGCCTTTTTTCTTTCCAGACCAATCTGCACAATTCTACTCCTTTGCCCACTGCCCACCACACTTTCTGTAATTAAAATCTAGTCAGTTTGACCAAAGCCCCTGGACCTGATGACTCTGCTTAGTTTTCTCTAGTTTGAGATTCTTCATCACCATGGCAACCAGATTCTTGGCTGAAACTGGATCCCTGGAGGTAAGAAAATGCAGGAAGGAAGCAAAGTGTTGTGAAGACTGCTGGAGCTGGAAATTGTTCCCTGAGGTGGCATCCGCCATTACCCAGGTCCTCACCTGCCTCCCCCTTCCCAGTTAAAGCCTTTGTAGCTATTAAAACCCTCCCAAGCTTACAGAAAGGTTTAAAGTCCCTCCTAAAAAATTGTAGGGAGCTCTAAAGTAGGGAAAGAAAATTGAACAATTGAAATTAAGGTAGGTTTGACTTAATGCCTACAAAAATTGCATGCGGAATTTCATGAATAAATTGGGAATTTATAAAAAATTCATGCTGCTTAAAAACAATAAGCCTTCCTTTTCTTACTTTGCAAGGATTTTCTAGCTTGCATACTGATTGTGGAGAAAGCACAACCCATCATAAATTGAATGCATTCCTTGTAGGCAAATTATTTCAAAACCAGAATTATTTCAAAAGCAGAATTATAAAAGTCATATTATGGTTTTTCTTTTAAACAGCCAAAATACTAACAAATACGAGTTGCTCACATTGGCCAAATATTTAATACATGAGATGTGGGTGCTTTTTAATGTTTGATATGATATGGGGTAGAGCCTCTAATAGACATCCCTTAAGTCACTTGAAATCTGACCACCTTCACAAAACTTGAAGAAGCTCAGTATTGGCAAGATACAGAGCTGCGGTGCAGGAGGTGCCCTTGTGGGGCACCCCTAGGCTCTGAGGTGGGAAGCCCAAGAGGAGAAAGGGAGGTCCTGAAGAGATCGGCCATCCTTACCCAGCTGGCCTATCTCAGGGGAGGGGCACTGTTTGAACATTTCCAATAGGTTCCAGCTGTCTAGACTGGGAAGAAGCCAAGAAAAGCCTGCTTCCTATTTTCCCTTGGCTGGAGACTGGGAGGCCTTTGTTTTTAAAGGGTGGAGTGAGAGGGGGCTGTAAACATGGAGTGTTATTTCTTGTCCTTTCATCAAGGTGGGAGTGCAATTTCTTTATCATTTAGTGCTGGCCCAAGGACTCATTTGCACTCCGAAGCATTGAAAATTCACATCTATTTTCTTATCAAAGGCCTAGTCTGGAGGGAGAACCAAGTAGCTGTCTCCTCCACATCACTCCTGGTGCGGGGAGAGCTCTGGGGTTCTGTGATAAAACCCAGACGCAGGAGTTAATCAAGGAGCTGCCTCTGTCCTGGATCTCAGCCTGCACTCTTGATAAAGTGGGAGAGGCCCAAGGAGGGCCTGTATTGGGGGCCCAACCCTTGATGTGACACTCAAGAGTCTCAAGACTTCGATTTCCTCACCTGTAATGAGGGTAGCAATTCCTGTCACTTGCTCCTATCAGAAATTGTAGGGCAGAATGGGTTATGGATACAAAATTACCTTAAGAGGTTTAAAGCATTGCTTCTCAAAGGGTGGCCCTCAGCCCAATAGCCTTCATCACTGAAACCTTGCCAGAAATGCAAACTTGCCAGCTCTCCCCCAGTCCTGCTGGATCAAAATCTCTAAGTTAACAAGCTCCAGGGGAATTTGGATGCAAATTAAAGATGCAGAGGAAATTATTTTAAAACCTGAACGTCATGCTTTGTAAGGTGTCACTGGCTAATGACCTGTTGAATGTCTATCTTCTCTGTTAGTTCAGCGAGGTCAGACCTCAACCTGGCTTCTCCACTGTTCCCACCTTTTGGCCCAGTGCTGGGCATACAGTGGGCTCTCTACTGGTATTTGTTGAATAAGCCTTCTATCCTGTGTGACTGCTCCCAGAGGGTAAAAGAGACAGGACCCTAAACCTCTGTGCCAAAGAGAAGGGCCAATCCACCTGCACTTGGCTCTTGGTACAAAGTCCAGCGCAGTGGCAGAGGTTCGTAAACTTGAAGGTGCTCAGGTTTCCCTGGCGGCCTTGTGAAAACTCAGATTTTGCGTTCCTACCCTCAGGTTTTCTGACCCAGAAGGGCTGGGACAGGATGGAGGACGTGCATTTCTAACAAGTTCAAACTTCTGCTGATGCTGCAGGTCCAAGGACCCCATCTGGAGAACACTGATAGCGCCTTAATACGTGTATTTATACTTTCAAGGCAGAATGCAGTATTCACAGTGATAAACATCAACTTGGCAGAAAAAAGCATCTTTAGATCAAGGGATGTGGCTGCCCTTTGGGGTCCGGTGTGCTTTTCGAATGATGGGGCAGCTTAACGTGCGATGTAGGCAGAGGTACCAAGGACAGAGGCCAGCGTGGTGCTGGTGGCCACAGGATTATCATTTGGGGTTCAAAGGTGTGGCTGTACATGAGAATTACTTGTGTAACTCTTAAAAGCAACAATTTTCCTCCTCATTCCCAGACTCCTGAATCACCAGGGGTGGGACTTGGATGTCTGCACCTTGTGTTAGACAAGCACTCTGGAGTCACTACCAATAGCGAACAGCAGTAACAACTCATTTCCTATATGCCAGGCCTACAACTCATTTCCTATATGCCAGGCCTTGAGCTCAGAACTTTATGTATATTTTCTCAGAAAATTGTTACAATTGCCCATGAGGAAAGGGTATTAGTTTTCTACTGTTGCTATAACCAGTTGTCAAAAAACTTAATGGCTGAAAACAACAGAAATGAATTATTGCTGCTGTTATTGTTAGGTGCCATTGAGTCGGGTCTGACTCCTAGTGACCCTATGTACAACAGAATGAAACACTACCTGACACTGTGCCATGCATACCATCTTTTTTATGTTTCATCCCATTGTTGTAGCCACCATGTTTCTTCTCATTTTGAATAGTTCCACATCAGCAAAAGGAGGTTGTAGGGGCTTTG
This sequence comes from Pedetes capensis, assembly GCA_007922755.1. Taxonomy (NCBI): domain Eukaryota; kingdom Metazoa; phylum Chordata; class Mammalia; order Rodentia; family Pedetidae; genus Pedetes; species Pedetes capensis. Next base: position 55,805 of record VMDO01002521.1, read on the forward strand.
CTACATCCCTGTCATTAAGCCTGCCTCTACTTTGAGGAGGCAACTCTTCCCCATTCGCTTCTTGAATGTCTTCCGGCCTTGTAGGCTTATCTTCTGGCACTGTATCAGGCAGTGCTTCTCTGCTATTCATAGAGTTTTTAATGGCTAATTTTTTGGGAATGGGCTGCCTGGGTCCTTCTCCCTAGTTTGTCTTAATCTGGAAGCTCAGCTGAAACCTGTCCACAGTGGGTGGCCCTGCTGGTGTCTAAAATATTGGTGGCATAACTTTCGGCATCACAGCAACATGCAAGCCCCTATAGCATGACAAGCTGATAGACACATCGGGGGATGAATTATTACAGTTCTGAAAGTCAGAAGTCTGGTACAGATCTCCCTTGGCTAAAATCAAGATGTTATTAGGGTTGAATTCCTCTCTGGAGGCTCTCATTGAGAGTCCATTTGAGGGCTTTTTCCAGGTTTTAGAGGCAGTCTGCATTCCTTGGTTGGTGGTGTTTTCCTGTCTCTTCAAAGCCAATAACACTGTATCTCTCTGGGTCTTTCTTCAGTGATCCTATCTAACTAGCTTCTGCTTCCCACTTCCACTTTAAAGATTGATTATGTTAAGTCCACCTGGATTATCGAATACTCTTTCTATTTTCAGAACAGCTGATTAACAACTTTAATTCTACCTGTGACTCTAATTTCCCTTTGCCATGCAGTCGTACCACTGTGGCATCTGATCCCGTCAGATCTCAGAAGCTAAGCGAGATTGGGCCTGGTTAGGAGTTGGATGGGAGACCACCTGGGAGCACCAGGTGCTGTAGGCTTGGTAGAAAGACCCAGCAACCCATTCCCCAAAACAATCAGCCATTGAAAAACCATCAGCCTATGAGTAGCAGAGAAGCACTGACAATAGTGTTTCACCTGTTGTATGTAGGGTCACTATGAGTCAGATACCGACTAGACAGCACCTACAACAACAACATGGAACCTACCCATTTACAAGTTCCAAGGATGTGAATATCTTTCAGAGGCCATTATTCTGCCTACCATGGTAAGAGCTCCTATTTCCCCCCATTTGGGAGGTGAGAACATTTAGGTTCATAGAGATGAGGCATTTTGCTAGGGTCACAAACTAGAATTGGATTTCTTAGCCTAGGTTCCCCCAAAGCAGAGCATAACACAAGAAAATAAAGGTGAATCATTTATCAAGGAGTGTGATCCCACGAGTGGGAGACCTGGGCTGAGGAGTTACAAAGATGAAGCCGCCAACTGGCTATTGCCTCGGGAAGATGATAGGGAGAGAAAGAGGAGCCTTCCAGGTGGCAGCGTCCAGGTGCTCAGCCCAGAACAGGTTCCCACTCCCTCTCCCTTGGGGGTTTCAGGATCCCCAGGTAGGGTGCGAGTGGATTACACCAAGTAGTTGGCTGCCACTTGGCTGGGGTCACTGCCCATCTCCGGAAGCTGCTGGGGTAAGACACAGTTGAGGCTGAGGGCGTCTGAAGGCACTCTCACCCAGATAGCTCTGTCTGACCCTGGATGTCGGAGGCCAGGCCATGTGTCTTAGCTTTGTCACCATGGCAACATGTGTCCTCCCCTGACAATGTATGTGCCATTCAGCTGGCAGCCCTGACCCCCTGAGAGGGCCAGCTCTGCTCCTGATGCCACTTTTGGGAATATTCTATTCCGACAGCTCCTCATTCAGATGAGTGTGCTGTTCTCTGACACAACTCCTCACTCCCTGCCCCATGGATTGGCCCAACCTTGTGGGAGGGTTGGGGTGGGGCAGGAGCTCTCCCCTGAGTGCTCTTCATGGTCAAACCACACCTGTAAAGCTTATGGCCCAACCATTTTGGAGGGCAATGTGACACTGATCAAAAGCCACTGAAAACAGAAATGTCTCCTGATTTTCTGGGCATTTCTCCCACAGAAATGATTAAAGGAGCCAGGCATGGTGGAGCATGCTTATAATCCCAGCCACTTGGGAGGCTGAGGCAGGAGGCAGCCCTCAAAACCTAATGAGACCTTGTCTCAAAATAAAAAATAAAAAAAAAAAAAGATTGGGAGTGCAGCTCAGTGGTGGAGAGCTTGCCTAGCATGTGCAAGGCCCTAGGTTCAACCCCCTTAAGTGCTGTGAAAAATAATGAAATAATTAAAGGATAAACACAGAACTACTGCTCTCTCAGTGTTGTTGAGAATGGGGTGGAGAATGAGGGTGGAAGGAACAAGTCAGGGGAACATAATGGAACCCCACCAGCTGGGAAACACTGTAGCAAGAGGTAGGTTGACAAGGAGATGTGTTTCTAGCACATTGTTCTGTGCAAATGTTCCCCTTTTGCCCTCTTATTGCCAAGATGAATTTTCAACGTTTTTATAATGAATGTATTTTGTTTTTGTTTTTTTGGGAAAAAAATGTCTACTTCTTGTTAAAACTAAAACCTATTGCTCTGTCCTCTGCTCCACAGCTGACCTTGATAGATAGACCCCCTTGACTCCTCTGGGAGAACTCCCACATCTGTGCCTGCAGCCCCCAGTTTCTCTCTGGGTGGACCCAGCCATTCAGTGGCCTGTGTCAGATTTCCATAGCACCTTCTGGAAGAGACCCCCTGCTTCACATGTCCCCAAGCGAATGTCCCCTGACTTCCATCCACTGAGTTGCTATTTATGCTTCTCTTTCTCATCCAGACCCTGACCCTCTGCACCCTCACCCATGTCATTATTTTATCACCAAACCCTGTTGATTTGTCCTCCAGAGTCCTGCCTGGGACCTGTCAGGCTTGTTCTCAATGCTTGAAAAGAACCCCCGCTCTGCCCTCTGCGTGTGCTCATCTTCCCATCCTGCACGTCACATCTTAGCAGGCTGTTCCTCAGGGAAGTCCTCCCGGGTCCTCGGTAGAAAGTCCCCTCTCTGTTGTTCCTTCCCAGTGCCCCTGTTCTCTTTATCAACATCTGCCATTATATTGCACTGTGGTGGTGTCTCCACTGGGGCCTCAGCTCACAGGGAAATTCCAGTTGGTTTTGTTCAATTCTACCTGCTGCCACATGTCCATGGAAGTGGCCAAGTCCCCTCCCCTGAGTTCAGAGGACCTGACCAGTACCTGGGACTCTTGATGAGGTGGGGAAGCTGGGTGGGCTGGTGTGTGTGTGTGGAGGTCACTCCAGGACAGCCCATCCACTCCCTTTCTCTTCCTTTGTGAAGACCTCACCCTTCTCCCTGCCTCCCTGTTCCTGTGGTCACGCTGTATTCTCCTGTGTTCCTAAAGCCAGACTTGGCTCATCTTGGCTCTGGGAGAAGAAAGCAGCCTCAGCTAACTAAGCGTACCCAGCATCTCCCTCCATTACCAAGACGGCTGTTGCTTTCCATCTTTGTTTCTGCTTTGGTGTGTATTGATCTGGGGTGCCAGTGAGAAGGAGGATAGAGATGGAAATATACAGAAAACAGCCAGATTAACACTTAATCCTGTTCTACATCTATTTAATTGTGTGTTCTTGGTTTAGCATTTGACAACCTGTATGACTGAATGGCGACTCACCCCAAATTCATACCTACCTGGAACCTCAGATGTGACAGTTTTTGGAAATAAGGTCTTTATAGATGTAAAAAAAAAAAAAAAAAAAAGCAGCCTCCACCTGTCATACCACTGTGGCATCTGATCCGTCAGATCTCAGAAGCTAAGCAGGGTAAGACCTGGTTAGTACTTGGATGGGAGACCACCTGGGAATACCAGGTGCTGCAGGCTTGGAAGAAGGACCTGGCAATCCACTCCCCCCAAACAATCAGCCATTGAAAACCCTATGAATCACAGAGAAGCACTAACAATACTATTTCACCTGTTGTAGATAGGGTCACTATGAGTTGGACACTGACTTGACAGTACTGAACAGCAATGACAACAGTTAAGATGAGGTCATACTGAATTAAGGCGGACCCTAAATCCAACATGACTTATAAGACGGAAATTTGGACACAGAAACGTAGTCACACAGAAAAGAAGGTCATGTGAAAACAGAGGCAAAGACGGGAGGGAGGAATGCCAGAAACCACCAGACACTGGAAGAGGCCAGGAGGAATTCTTCTCTAGAGCCTTTGGAGAGAACATGGCCCTCTCAACCCCTTAATTGTAGCCTCCAAAACTGTGAGACAAAAATAAAAATAAAAATAAAAAATCTGTTATTTTAAGACACCCACTTAGTGGTCCATTGTTAGAGCAGCCACAAGAAGCTAACAGACACTTAACAAGACTTCAAGTTACTCCAAGGCAAGACCCATCTCTGTTTTGTTCACTCTTGAATCTTAGGGTCCAGCATAAATGGTCCTCAATAAATTTTTGTTGAATGAAGGTACTAAGGACTAAGTTGGTTTGCTTGGTCTTCTGGAGAAGAACACAGCAGGAGAGTGAGACATTGAACTTGGCTGTTCCTTCCGGCTCTGACTCCTAGATGCTGAAATGACTATTTTTGGTGAATACAAATCTTAGCTGCAGCCAGTGTCTTCAGTCCAAGGCCACAAACGCACACGCTCAGCCAGGGTTACAATCACACAGTTTATTTTTAAAGTGCCCATGGCTGACCTGCAGCCCCACAGGCCTGCATACTCAGACTGTCCTGGTCAGGGCTGAACTCAGCAGAGGACAGCCACATGCTCTAAAAGGGAAGAGGCCCTCAGGCTTCCTCCTCCACCACAGCTGAGGAATACCTTTCCTTCCCATCTGTCGCCTACACACTGACCGCTTTCTGGAGTGTTTGGCACCCACAAATCACAAGCTGTTGCCCTTGGCTCGGAGCTCCAGTGTCTTGAATTAAATTCTAAGTGTGAGTGTGGAATGCAGCCCACAGCGCATGGAATGTGGCTGCTGGGCCAGCGCACTCTCCCATGAAGGCGGAGCACTTCTGACCCTTCCCAAGAAGACACTGGAAAACCTTGTTTGGAACTACTAGATCTTATTTTGCTCTTCCTCTTAATTGAGCCACAGGGAAACAGCGATCAGCTGTCCATAGATGTGACATGGCTTGGTAACAGTTAGGATTCTCTTTTGTCTTGGAGATCTCCCCACGTCCCGGGTTTACAAACATGTCACTTGACAGTTCAGCCAGGAGTTGAAAAAAATAAGGAAAAACAATATTAACCTGGTACAAGGAAGAATCACTTTTTTTGTTTACATTTTCACAAATTTTATTTTTTTATTTAGTCTTTGCCCCAGTGAGAAATGATTCTGATACACTCTGAACAAGCAAGCAAGCAAACAAATACATATGTTCTAGTTTGTTCCCAAGCTGGGCTTCCTTGGGAGCCTGCTCACTCAGCTGCACCCACCCAGAAACCTGACACCTGTTGCCTTGTGGAAACAGTGAACTGAAAACATCACAGGCTGATTCCAAGAACACTAAGGAGCAACGCAGACTTCCTGAAGCTCCTAAGGGAGGCGAGGAGGATGTGTATTTCCCATAGTGCCAAGCCGCACCCCTTAGGGCGGCTGCTCCACTTCTCCCTGCTCAGGCCCATCTTCTCTCTCTTCTCCAGCATCCTCTGCCAACTCTCTTCTTTCAGCCTCTCCTGCTAGGTAATCCTTCATCTGTGTCCCCGTCACCTTCTCTTATGCAAAGGAACGTGGCCTTCTCTTGGCTTCTCAGATTGTATTCTTCCTGTCACCCACACAGCCCACCTGCTCAGCTGGCTGAACTAATAAGATGTCCTTCCCTCTAGAAAGCGTGTGGCTCCCCAACCACACAATGAAACCTATGGCAGATATAAACAGCCACACCTTTTGTTGTTGACATATATGATCTTGGAGAACTCTGGGATGGCCTTGGTTCATTATCCCAGCTTTCTTGTGATGTCAGAGAGCTGGGGAATGGGTGGCAGAGGGAATGAGAGAGGTGAGGACTTCAGGTCTAGTCTGAGGTTCCAAAGGCTACTATTTAGGTTGATTGATTGGATCTGGGCACAGACTTGGTTATAGCTGGTGATTAGCATAGATATAGTAAGACTAAAATATGTTTGTATTGGGGGTGAGTTGAGGGTGGTGGGTAGGTTTTACTTTAATGTGGTTGTGGTATGTAGAAACTTCATGAATAATTGTTATTGTTGTTGTTAGGTGCCGTCAAGTCAGTCCGACTCATAGTGACCGACTTTCCAATATGCCTGGTACTATCTCAGTGCTCCTCTGCTATTCATAGAGTTTTCAATGGCTGATTGCTTCGGGAATGGGGTTGCTAGGTCTTTCTCCCATTTTTTGCAGTGCTAGGGATCTAACCCATGGCCTCAGAGAATGCAGAGCAGCACTCTACCAACTGAGCTAAACCCTAGCCGCTTATGAAAAATTAGTATTTTTCAAATGAGTTCTTCCAAAAGAAATTAATAGAAATGTCGCGTTTCTATGATTTTCTCTGGAAAGTTGGGGAGAAGTGATTCCAGGATGCCACACCGAGAGTTGAGCTCCTAGATCATCCCAAAGTACTAATGGTCGCCCTGAGTCCTGTCTCTCTGGAGTCCAGGAGCAGAGGCAGGGAGCCTGCTGGGCCTTCAGTCACTCAGTGGTGGGGAGACCTGGTTTCCATAGATGGAGCATGTGTATCTAATACCTTCAGGGTGTGGGCTTAGCACAGGGCCAAGGCTGAGAGGCTAATCTAGGGGACCAAGCTTTATAGTCATGATCCAGGTCGGGGGAAATCAGCAAAGGCAGGCAGCTGGCTGGGGTGTTCATGGAGTTAAGCACGTGCCTAGCAGGACCTCAGGCAGTTCTTGGCACCTTCACAAGCAGCATCTAATCCTCCAAAGAAGGGTCTGGAAGAGCTTTGTATGCTGTTGGACTCCATGAAGGTGGCTGATATCTAGAAACAGGTCTCTAGCTGTGTAGACAAGTTGTATAGATGTCCCATCCTCTGAGCCAAGCCAGTGTGGTTGGGATCTAGAATGGTATGACTTAGATTGTGCCCATAGACACCCAAATCAGGTTCTCTCCCTCACCCTCTCCTTCCCTCCCTCTTTCTTTTCCTTCCTTCCCCTTCCTTTCCTTCCTTCCTTCCTTCCTTCCTTCCTTCCATCCTTCCTTCCTTCCTTCTTTCCCTCCTTCCCTCCTTCCTGCCTTCCTGCATTCATTCACACTATGTGACAAGCTATTTCCTAGGCAATGAGGTCACCATGTAAACATAACCCTTATCCTCATGGCACTTATAGTAGGTATATGTTGCTGTTGTTAGGTGCCATCAAGTCAGGTCTGACTCAGTGACCCTGTGTACAACAGAATGAAACACTCCTCGACACTGTGCCATACTTGGCACTATGTCAGTGCTTCTCTGCTATTCATAGGGTTTTCAATGGTTAATTATTTGGGGATTGTTTAGTGAGTGGGCTGCCAGGTCCTTCTCCCATTTTTGCAGTGCTGGGTATTGAACCCACAGCCTCAGAGAGTGCAGAGTGGCATTCTACCAACTGAGCTAAACCCTAGCCCTATAGTAGATATATAATAATAGTTAAATTTATAATGCATAATTATAATTGTGGACTGTGTTTCAAAGAGGTACAGCATTTAACAGTATTTAGAAGGAAACTGCCAGTTGTGATGGCACATGTCTGCAATCCCAGCTGCTTGGGAGGCTAAGGCAAAAGGATCACAAATATGAGGCCAGAGGCAGCCTCCATAACTTAGTGAGACCCTGTCTCAAAATAAAAAATAAAAAAAGGCTTAGGGGTGATGTGCAGTGGTAGAGCATTTGCCTAGCATGTGTGAGGTCCTGGGGTCAACCCACAGTACTAGGGGGAAAAAAAGTTGGAAAAAACCTAAGCTTTTGGTTTGGGTGAGATAAATATCAAAATGGCAAAATGGTGCTTAGTCAGGTCTGGTTTGGGCGAGCTCAGCAAAGCTTCCCTGGAATGCAACACCTAACCTGAGACCTAAAGGATGAGCAGATAGCCAGGAAAAAGGGAAGAAGGACGCTAGGAGAAGAAGAGGAGTCTAAGCAGATGGAAGTACCTGTGCCAAGTCATCAACGCAGGGACGTCATGCTCTGGAAACTTTCTGGAGAGAGTGAGCAAAAGAGATAAGGTATAAGACAGCAGGAATAGATCACTGGGTCCAAGTCTGGGGCAGCTCACAGTGCTGGGACTACCAATGCCCGGTGTTATTTGTCCTCACAGTCTTCCCAAGGGATTACTCCCTATATTTATCTTCCCATTTTACAGATGAGGAAAACAAGGGTTAGAGGAATTAATGAACTCATGTGGGGCTGGGGATCAGACACAGGGCCTTGCACATGCTAGGCAAGTATTCTATCACTAAGCCTTGCTCCCAGACCTAAACATCTTTTTGTTCTCTTGCAGAGCTGGGGATTGTACTCAGGGCCATTCAGTCAACAAGTGAAGGAATCCAAACAGGGTTTCTGCCCAATGGACTGCCTGATTCTGAGGCCCTTGTCCTGAAAATGTTATCCTGATGTCTTTTGGCATCAGCGACTCTTGTTGAGGGGGGCTGGAGACTGTCCCCAATGCGTTAGGTCCTTAGAGCCCTGGGAAGGCAGGAGGAGGACGCAGGATGGGGGACAGGGCATGGTGGTCCTGGCAGGGGAAGAGAGAGGCCAGGGAGAACTCCAGAGGTGGAGGTGGTGCATCTGTGTGGAGCTCCTCCGTGTGAGTGAATCACCCGGGAGCAGGGGCTTAGTCAGAAGCTGGCGCACCGTGGCGGAAGGAGGGGGCTGGGTGTGTACGCATCCTGAAACTGTGAGGGCTGGCTTTTCCTGGGGTGGTGACACTGCAAACCAGGGAAGGCAAGTCAACATCTGAGGGTAACTTTTAAATGGAAAAATCATCTTTTTCTCTCACGCTTGCAAGTGGCTTCACAGATTATGGAAGAAAGACAAGTTAGAGAACTTAATGAAGCCCTTAACCAGCTATGTCCAAAGCCAGCATGTCTCACGAGCAGAAGAAACCTACCCCTCATTTTGCAGGCTGTTCCCACAAATGCTGCAGGGTGCTTTGAGAAGATTCTAAATCGGTCAGGTGAAGGGGACTGGGGATATAGCTCAGTCATAGAGTGCTTGCCTAGCATCCACAAAGCCCTGGGTTCAATCCCCAGCACTGCAAGAAAACAAAAAACTTCTAGGTCTGGGAGAATGCCTAGCATGTGCAAGGCCCTGTGTCTGATCCCCAGTCCTACAAAATAATAGTAATAACAAGAAAAAAAATTAAGCAAAAATAAATTAGTTAGGGAAGGAATTCACCACAAAGTTAATTCAGGAACTTTCTGGCAAGTCTTAATGTCTGGGATTCAGAGAGAATTCTCAAATGCTCAAGTGTAATAGAGTTGGGAAAAGCCTAAGTTTTTGGTTTTGGTGAGATAAACATCAAAATGTCAAAACCAAGAAGCACTGTAGAACTTAGGAAAAGCAAAATAACTGCCCCTCTTGGGGTTAACACTCTTACCTTCACTAGAGTCCTGGTGGTATATTCCCCTATAATTTTCAAGGTGTCTGACTTGTGGGTATGGGATGCTTTCGACTTTAGTGTGACCTTGATATTAGTGGTCCAGGTTTAACTGCTGTTCAAACATCTTCAGACAGGACAGGGGTGGAATGCTGGACCTGGAAGGAACTTCCACTAACTGGCTTACCAAAATGTCAGAGAATGTATTAGTACTGGCTGTTCTTTAGGCTGGTTAGATGTTATTTCAAATTGTTCTTGAATAGGTCCAGCCCTTGGAGTTTAAATTAGGAAATCATCTTGCCCAAGATCCACAGTTAATGGCAGGTGTTTCTGTGGCTGGCAACAGTCGGGTTTCCTTTCTTCTCTTGGGAATCCATCATTGGCAAGGGCTGAGTACAGAATGTTGTGAAAGAGACCTCTGGTTCTCCCACAGGTGGCTCTGTACCAGCTTCTGCAGGTGGAATCTAGGCCTGAGGAGGCAGCGTGGCCAAGGCAAGGGGCTCTGGCTTCCTAGTGCAAATCCATTTTCTAAATGTGACCTTGGACAAGGCCTTAACATGTCTTTGAACCTAATTATCCTTGATTGGACAATAGAAACAATTAGGATTTCCTCCCTGTATTGTTGTAAGGGTTACATGAAATAAACAATAAGCCTGAGGGAAAGTCTTAATTATCTTATGTATAATTTTTGGTACGTTGCAAATTTTTCTAAACATGTATGTAGCATGAATATCATCAGCTTTTTTAATTAGAAAAAGAAAGGACTTTGGAATATCTACTGCTTTGACTCCTGTGCCTGGGACACAGCAAGCCAATGTAAACCTTAAAAGATTAATAATTAGCAGGACATCCTCTAGGATGCAGACATGTCTGGACAAGTCTGGGAACCAGAGAGGCTAGGCTATGGTAGCTATCTGTGCTTGAGGGTTTAAGGTTCTACTTAGAAGACAATTTGTGCTAAAGGAGGAAATTCAAGTCCCCAAGTTTAATCAAAGGCAGTAGGTCAAATCTGGAGAGGACAGGTGTTTCTGAACTTATCTTTGTGTCTATCATACTGATTGACCCACAGCTCCCTCACTCCACCCACGGTCCTAGCCCCCATGAGTTCCTGCCTGAATTATGGGGAGGGAGTGACAAACTGAAAAGCCATTTTCTAAATCTCTGCTAGACTCTAAAACTTTAGGC